>KZ084200.1:0-10397 GCA_002092935.1 Trametes coccinea BRFM310 | reverse complement strand
CCGCCAAGCGTCCTTTTCACGCGTCGTCTTGCCCATCCGCCAGCATTCCCCCCCGCGCGCGCGCGTTCTGCACATCCGTCAAGCCTCCTCTTCACACGCCCGCCAGTTTCCCTCGCGCGACGTTCTGCGCGTCCTCCTCAATGCCCATATCCTCGTGTGTGATGTCCCCTCGTCTCACTTGAGACCTCCATTCATGGTCATCCCCGCTTCCATTGTTCACTTGTAGCACTTACGTAGTACCTGCGCAGCAACAACGCGATATGTATTCATTCCGTCTCAAACAGCCTCATGATATTTTGTGCGCAAGATGATATGTACACTCCCTCTGGGATAAGAGTCAGACTGTAAACATGACTCGGTTGTATTCCACAATACATGTCCTCGGACGTACAGCATCAGTCTAGCGCTGTGAATTTAATGCTGCATCACGTGCGTATCAACTGTGCGAAATCGAGCATTCAACATCCCTACGAAGCGCTCAAAGCTCCTACGTACAATCACCTCCCAGCATCTACGAACACCCTTGCAACGCATCCTCGCCACCTTATTACTTGCTCGTGTCTACATGACCTAGTACTGCGTCGTGATGGCACGTCATGGGAAAGGCAAGGGATCAACGCTTTCGTCCACCGTAAGGGTACGCTCAGGAGGCGTGTTCAATCGGCCAACGAAGAACACCGTCCAGCGCGTTGCCCACTCATCCGCACGTCGGTTAGAAGCTCTCAAGATACGTCTGCAACAAATAGCTGGTACCTATGATTTATTCCCCTAGTGATGGCGCATTACTGACATGCCACGGGTATCCAGGCTTATCGTTCGAGGAGCGCGACCTGCTCCAGCAAATGGAGATCGACCCTTTCGACGAAGACCTCGAATTGGACGCTGATTCTGTGCCTCTACTGCCACCCGGAGAAGAAGGGATATTTCTCAGTCACGCCGGAGGTGATGCGGAGCTCTGCAACGATTTGTTCGCAGATGACACCAAAGCGTAAGTCTTCCATCCTCCTGTACTCACCGCTTCGCCATGGAATGACATCAACAGTAAGCGTGTTGACTCGCGGACACGGCACGATCGCACAATCATCAGAACACAGGAGTGGGAGGTCCAGCGCGATGAGTTGGTGCAGGCGTACCTGCAGTGGCAGTCTGGGGTGGCCCCCTCGAGCTCAGCTTCGTCATGGACGATGCATTGTGTAGATTTCTTCTGTGAGTGTGCTTGGCCGTCTGTTACGCGCGCGTGTCTCTATTTTGACCCTTTTGTAGCCTCAGGACCTCAAACATTCTCCCCTTCATCGGAATCCGAACGCATCAACGTAACTCTTGCTCTCAAAGGGTACATGGGCACGGCACCAGTTCGTCCCTCGGTCGCCATCAGTTTCCAGACGTTAGAAGCATACCGTCAGATGCATCGCGTTTGCCCCCGGCTCAGCATTCAAGCCCAAGTCCGTGCTCTATCGTACCTCCACCGCGTAAGTCATTGACACTCATCGTCTGTATGGTTTATTATTGACTAGCTACAGTCGCAATTCGCGACGACGCTTGTCGACCAGTTCAGTATAGCGTTTGATATGTACCTCGATATCTTGCATCACGTCGATCTACTCGTGAATGCTGCTCTTCACCGTGACGACCCGGAATGGCAGATTCGGAACATGTGCCGACCGTGCATGTACAATCTGGAGAAGGAAGATGTGCTCTCCCCATCCATGTTCGTCACAATGGATGGAAACCAGTCTCTCAAACTCATCGACAGTCTGTTCCGCTCGGGCACGCTCCTCAACGACACCCGCACAGCACGGAGCGGGATATGGATCTCCCCCGAGAAGGTCAATTGCTTTCAAGACGAAGTGAAAATTCAGAAGGTATGCACAGTAGTTCTGTCACGTCCACAGCTAATCGCTCCGCAGCCTAAGGGCCCCCCTGTCGCCACTGCTGGATCTTCTACCACCGCTGCTGTACTCTCGCGGAACCCTCTTGTCAACGTCGGCTCCGCTGCGCTCGGAGCTGCCGGCGTCTTCGTCCCCGGGGATGCCGCGGCTGATTCAGCATCCAGTGTTCCCACTTCCGTCGCTCTGGGGCCGCCCGGCGTGCCCGCTGGCGCCGCTCGACCCATCCATCCAACTGGCGGCAGCACAGGTACTCCTCCGAGCGTTGGGCAGCCCTCGGCGTCAAGCTCAACTACTGCGCCTCCGCTGCCCATCGTTGACGACACCGATGACGATTCCGATTGGTTCGATATTGACGATCCGTCCTGTTCGGATCCAGCCTCGGTTTGCGTCGATCGGTGGCGGAACGCTGGGCCAGAGTCTCGCAAGAGGATGTTTGCCCTCTTTGCGGTTACCGGAATCTTCGTGTCTCTTTGTAGGCATGGTCACTGTTTAGCGATCTGTGACATGGTTCGTAGTGGCGAGCTGTAAGTCCCCGTTTTCCCTCGGTAGTCCTCATACTGAGCCTCATCATCCAGGATGAAATATGCATTAGCGCATGTCGACAGGCTGATGGAGATCTACGGGTACGACATCAAGATCGCCTACGATGTGGCGTGTGCCTTCTTCAAAATACTCTTACGGAGCTCTCTGGGGCCTCGCGTTGCATCGCTGAAGGTCAGCGGTGTCGTCCCAGCATTCCACGGTCACAGTCACAACCGCGCCTGCCAGGTCGATTGGCATCCCCTCTACCAGGACGGCGTTGGTAAGGAGGATTTCGAGGGGTGCGAACGCCTCTTCTCGGAGTCAAATTCCCTTGCGCCAGGCACGCGCCTTTCGACAGCGTTCCATCGCCATCAGGCAATCGAACAATTCATGGGGTTCTGGAGCGAGCAGAAACATGCTGATTCCGGTGAGCGATCATAGGTCTGCGCCGGCTTCGCTCATTGACGTGACCTCAGGGAAATTCATCCTAGATAATTATCGACAAGCCCTCGATATCATCAAGACTGACACCGAAGCCCTTGAGCTGCTTTCGCAGCAATTGGGCGTCGGGCCGGCTGACTTCGAGCGGTACTTGCAGGAGGAACGGGCGTATTTCAAGAGTCGCAAGGCAGAACCGCCCGAAGTTACTGCGGAGCTTGACTATCTCGACTCTCTCGTACGTCTCCAGACTGCCGGGTACGTGTACGCTCCATCGATGAATGGACCGTTCTAACAGAACCGTAGCCTTCAAGTCATCGCAGCTCAAGCTGCCGCCGAGAAGCTTGATACCTTCATACCGATCGACATCAGCAACCCGCAGGCGACCAGAAAGAAGCAGCAGCAAATCAGCTCTGTCCGCACGAAGGTCCGCACGACTCGAACCCGATGGGAGACGATACATGAAGAAGTTCTGCGGCGCGAAGAAGAGCTCAACGTGGTCGAGAGGTGGAAGCCGGGTGATGCCAAGTACGATGAGATGTTCCGGGAACTTGGCCAGCGTAAGTACCGCCTTGCCTTGGACAACCTCGAACGGCTTGTCGTGCAGCGTCTCTTCGAGCTGACGAAGCTGCAGCTCAGCGGTACTGGTGAGTTTCACCATTTGATTCTCACTGTCTATCCTCATCGCTATCCTCAAGGCTACAAACTCCGCGAGAAGATTGGCAAGGCATTGAAAGCACGAGCGGACGCCATCAAGAAAGCTCTGTCGGAGTACAATGCACGCGCCGCGGAACTGTCGCCTCCGCGAGAAGAGCTTCTCTGGTCAGACATACTGGACATGTCGACCCTTGCCGACTTCGACCTCCTCCGGGACACACGCCAGGACATCCGCGCGAAGCCATGGGCGAAACCTTCGCACCGACGAGCCATGAACCTCTATTTCAACATCAAACGTGCGCGCGAGGAAATTCGTCGTCTCAATGTCGAGATTCCCCGCCTCTTCACTTCCATGCTCGACGAACACACTGACTATCACCTTGCCATCACCGGATGCTTGGATACTAATGCGCCGCTCGCTCACGAGCTTCGCAATCGCCAGCAGTATCAAGAGATTGTGAGCGCCCGGATTGTCAAACATCTCACTCAAGCCTCCCGTCTCGTGGGGTTTTCTGCGAAGATTGAAGCAGGCCGGCGTGTCGGGAGAACGCCGCACGAAGGAAGCATCCCGCTGCCGCACTGGGCTGTGTTGAATCTGACGTCGGACGCTGACACTGTAGAGACAGAGCATCTTAGTTGTATACCCGGTGTTGAGACAGAGCGTGAGGAGGAGGCTTTTGTCGATTACGTTGATAGTATAGGCGAGCGATCGTAGAATCTGACATGCTGGTATTGTGGCCTGGACTGAATCATCGTGTCTTGCGGTGCTTGTATTCTATCTTCGTACGTCTTCAAATATTGCTCACAATAGATCTATGCAACCTCAGTGCTACGTGTATCGATGTTGTTGAGAACAGATGTCAGCGCTGTGGTGATAAATCCTCGGACGCCAGTGCCAAGCAGACGTCTGCATCCTTCGTGCAATCATATCATTTACATCTGCAAGTTGAGCTTACTGTATCCAACAGATTTTCGCTGCTGCATTCATTCAGGATGCCCTTGGTCAGTCCAGGTGGGATGAGATAGTTATACTACTGAAGCATTGTGCAAGTGTATGCTCCGTAATCATGGACTCGTCGCACAGTTAACTTCGAGATTCCTCCCAGCAGCACTAAGGTGCAACGGACGCCATTCGCACTAAGGCATGGCACATATTATGATTCCAAAGTGTGACAAGCTACTCAGATAGCTGTACGTTGTCTATGCGCATGATTATTATGGGCACAGACTTTGCAGAGGAAGTCAAACTCGTCAAGCGGGTTCATGTACAGTTTACTTGCATCACGCGTACATTCGGACTGAAGGTTGGCTTCGGTGGGCTCATAGGCAACGTCGGGTCTGGCGGACGGTCACAACAACAATTTCAAGCAACTCTCAGCTGCTTCACTACAGTACGGGTCCCCGTCAATATCATAGCAATAAGTAGTGCCTGCCAATGTCATCGCAGCGCTGAGGGTGATTTCGTGCGTGTGATAGTATTAAGTTCACACAGCACAGCTTACTGCGTGTGACGAGTCTCACTCAAACTTCTGTTTCGAACGCCCACGTCCTGTGCCCTGCCGTCGCCTGATTCCTCTTCTCTACTACATAGGCAAGCAATCCTGCGGATGTGGCCACTCAACGGTGAAGTGCTTTCGTATGTACGATGGGTTCCCTTTCTTGCCTGCTGGTGGACGTCCTCATGGCGATGGAAGGAGCGTTCGAAGTCGAGAAGGCGCTCAGCCAAACTGCATAAATGACAGCGCGTCCTCCCTCGCACTAGCAGTCGGCGCCGCTGCTCCTTTCCCTCCCTTCCCTCCAGTCAGGATGGCGGACCAAGCCAACGCTCCTCCCTTCGTGAACACTACATTCAGTCCGGCTGGCATTCAGCAAGTGGCCGACCATCTGCTTCGTGATACCGCCTTCGCTGGGAATGAGCGTAGGGCCAAGGCGATGGCGATGGCTTACTTCGCATCTGGAGCGCATGACGATGGTCAACACGACTACGCAACCAAGCTGCACCCTTTGTACCGTACATTTCGACACGGGTACACGGAGGACGAAAAGCATCGCTGGACGGATTCTCGTCAGGACTACCTAGACGCCATGATGGATATGGTAAGATTCCACATCACGCTGTCTTCACCATCCTTTCTCATCTTGACTTAGGCCACCACCTGGGATCGGTTCACTACCGGCGTGACCTGGATGCTTCATTCAGACGCGACCCGCCGTCCGAACGCGCCTATCGAGCCAACTGAGGCTACGATCCATGTCTACGCACCGCCTTCCATCATCAACTCCGTCCCTTCTGCCCCCTTTGCACTTGCTCGTGCCGTGCAGCTCTTCGTTGAGGGTACTGTTCTCGATGCAATGAAACGTTGGGATAACCTGACGAACAAGAGAGCGTGGTCCAAGGCGGGACCGGCCGCTAATTCGCGCGCACCCCACCCCAGCCTCCTCCCCGCGAGCGATAGCACTCACTTCATCTTCCGTGGCCGTCCTGCTGATACACTAGAGCCGCTTATTCAAGAATACCTCTCCACCCGCACTGCCTACGTTTGGAGCATCTATGAGCCTCCGCCGAAGACCGTCCCTGCCCAACCTTCTACCACGTTTGCGCCTCCCCCTACGTCTACGTCTCCTCCTACGTCTACGCCTCCCCCTACGTCTACGTCTCCTCCAACGTCTACGCCTCCTCCTCCGTCCACGCCTCCTACGTCCACAATTCTTCCTACGCCTGCAAGAACTGAGATCGCCCCGGTATTCTTTGGCACTCGATTGGCTCTAACTCGCTCCAGCCCTCCTGTGTCTGAGGCGCCGACCAGGGCGGCCCTCTCGTGCAGGCAAGAGAAGGCGCCGGCAGTGGCTTCCTCGTCACTTCAGTCGATCTTCGGGAATGACGGAGACCCGTTCGCCGAGACTGATATGCTGGAAGCTCTGCGGCATCACTCTTTCGAATCCTTCGACTACACCGACCAGATCCGTGCCTTGGAGAGGGTGATCAGGCAGCTCAACAGTAACGCTTTCGATCAGGAGCTGGAGCTGCAACGTCTGAGGGCGAGCATCACCCAATTGCAAGAGGAGAACAGCAAGTTGAAGGAGCAAAATGCGATGCTGGTGCCAGGTACGTCTGCCGTGATCTCTCAGGACTTGCTGCTGACCCATCTGCAGAGATTTTCGGTCTGCGGCTGGCAAACATCGCCAAGCCACGCCAGCACTCGGCAGCATTGGCGCAGACGTCTGCTGACACAGTGGCTGCACCGATCGACGATAGCGACCTCGATGCTGTATCGACGGACTCCTTCTCCTCCGTGTCGTCGGTCGCCACTTCCGTGCAATCGCAAGCTCGTTCTGAAACTTTCTCCAGGTCGTCAACGCCTGGCGGTACCTTCGGTAGTCCCCATCGCAGCCGATCGGGCTCCCAGTACAATCCTGTGCCCCGTGTCACGGTTCAGGGACCGTCCCGCCCGACTTCGGCTGCTACTGTGCGGTCGATGACTATCGAATCGGGCGTAGCGTTTCAAATGGTCAATCCAGGGTCGCCGTCGAGGCACCGTCGTCTCACTCCCTTCGGTCCGGCGACACGTCATGTGTTGGCGTATTACAACTTCGATGCGACAATGCATAGGGGTCTGTGGGATATCGAGGATAACGTCCTCGATGATGAATGGCCCGAGGCTGTCGGCCGGCTACTCGGGACCCCCGACGACGAAATCATCGCTGCTGTGGTCCAGGCGATGATGACGGATTCTGTGCGTTGAATGCGTCGAATATGGCAACCTGATCACTTTCTTGCTACGCCCGCGGACCTCGCTTCAAAATTCGGGCGCGCATGCCCGTTAGTATCGCACCGCGTCTAATTCTGCGAACCTCTTCAACCATGCAATTGCTGTAGTCGTGCTCTTGTGATGTGCTCTCGTGCGTCTCTCTTTGCGTTCCGTTGTGCTTCTGATCATGTGTTGCCCAGTGTCCCGAATACGAGTGAGCTATGTGCTGTAATGTCACGTGTAATGCAACTGGTTTTCTTGCTAATATCACCGTCCGCTCGTCCTCCCATTAGAACCTCTAAGTATCTTCAATGTCGCCGATTCAAAGGACGACGACTGCCTCCCGTCCACAACTCGTCAGTGGCCAGTCTTAGGCTGTCCTACACTGACCCTGTCGCGTTGCCCAACATCCTCGCCAACGTCTCCTGCCCTAGCCTCCTCATTGTCTGCAATACCATGCTCGCTACACCGCCTGGCATTGTCCTCGTTCCCGAGCCCACCGCTGTCCCCGTCGCGTCGTCCGTGGTCCCCGTCGCGTCGTCCGCGGTCCCCGTCGCGTCGCCTGTGGTCCCCGTCGCGTCGCCTGTGGTCCCCGTCGCGTCGCCTGCGGTCCTTGTTCCCGAGCCCCCCGCTGTCCCCGTCGTGTCGTCCGTGGTCCCCGTCGCGTCATCCGTGGTCCCCGTCGCGTCGTCTATCGTCCCCGTCGCGTCGTCTATCGTCCCCGTCGCGTCGTCTATCGTCCCCATCGCATCGTCCATCCTCCCCGTCGCGTCGCCTGTGGTCCCCGTCGCGTCGCCAGTGGTCCCCGTCGCGTCGCCTGCGGTCCTTGTTCCCGAGCCCCCCGCTGTCCCCGTCGCGTCGTCCGTGGTCCCTGTCGCGTCATCCGTGGTCCCCATCACGTCCACTATCCCAACCGGGTTGCCTGCACTCCCCGTCGCTGCGTCCATCGTCCCAGCCGTGCCGCCTGCATTCGCCGTCGCGTCCTCTGTTGCCCCCCTCAGGTCCACCACCGCTAATGTCGCGTCCCCTGGCATTCCCGCCTTGTCTCCTACGACCCCCATCACATCATCCACAGCTTCTGTCGCAAATGCGGCAGCGGTCTCTGCTGCCACGCCTGTAGCTACCGCCGCGCCCCCTACTACACATGTCACGTCTCCCGCTGGCGTGTCTGGACCGTCTCGTACCGCGATGCCTGCCGCTCCGCCTGCGCCTGCCGTGAGGCCACCTATCACTCTATCATACGGACCTACTTCGCGTGTCATAGCACAGCCACCAGCCCCTACTAAACGCAAGGAAGCACCGAAGATACCTGCTGCACAGCGCGCTGCTATAACCGCTGCAAGTCGCAACAAGCAGCAACAGTTGCAGCAGGAACTTGACACTTGGTACGACGGCGTTCAGCAATTCGCCTCTCAATTGTCAGAGAGGTACGGCCACAAGCCTGAGCACTACATGAACCTTCTCTTCTCGGGCGGGGCCAAGATGCGGAAGGAGCGAAAACCGAACGCGTACAATGCATGGTCCTACGCCATTGCAAAAGAAATCAATGAGGGTAAGCATTAATTGTGCTGCTTGTACTTCTGCGTTTGACATCGTCTTTCTCAGACGCCGAGCCGGGCGAAGCCCAGCGTATGCTCTCTATGCAAAGCGAGAGGATCGACGAGTACCACGCCCTTACAGACCAGGAGAAAGCAAAGTTCATCAACCAACTCCAGGAGGAACGACAGTCCCGGAAATTCGGCACACGCCTAACTCAAGCAGCTCGTACTGCTGATATGACGAGAACTGGTGGAGAGATAGAGAAGCTGGTAAGTACTTACTAAGATGTACGCATTTCATCACCTAATCGCCCTCTGCTCAGTTATACGCCTTGAAGAACCGATCCGGCGTCGAAGCTTTCGTTTGCATTGTACGCAACAACAACGAGTTTCACGCCCCCCCTTACTGGTACTTCACCGACATGCGCCTGGATCGCTTCCTTCGCGGGAGGATTCGCGGATGGGATTGCGTGACGATCGCCTCATTGTCGGAGGCATTCTCCGTCGCGGGATGTGACTTCGCCTGTACGTGCTTCGGCTATCGCGGCATTCTACCTCATGCTCATCAGCACTGTTCGCATAGCCTACTACACCACGTCAAAAGACAAAGCAGATCATATCAAAGGCGAGATACGCGATAGAATTCGGGAGATGCTATGTGAGTATCATACAGGTATCTGACACAAGCTACATGACTCATCCACACCCTCCCATGACCAGGCACGGAGACCGGCAATAAGAAGGCTGTGATGAACTACGTCAACCATGAGAAGGACGTGGTGCTCCGATACGGAGTAGAATTAGTGGGCTATCACCCGTCGTTTGTCAACCCCTCGTCTCTCACGAGTAGCCTGCCTACTCTCCGAAACCTCCTTGCTGCGATCGACGATGGGACATGCCATTTCCGACGAGTCCCGCCGAATGAGCTACGGAAACGAGAGCAGGATCACGACGCGAAAGTCCGCGCTGGCGAGATCGCGCCCCGGAAGAAGCGGAGCGACGCTGGCAAAACTCATGCAAAGCGTCAGACGGCTCACGACGATGGTGATGGTAGCAATGCCGAGGACGCCCTAGGTGGAGATGAGGGACCGGTCGCTGTTCCATCACTTCAGGAGACCCCTACGTCGGCTGTGGATCATCAGGCCAACGGCGCTGTAGCACCGCGTAAGCGGGGGCGTCCGCGCAAGCAGCCGGCACCTGTCACTGGAGACCAAGACGACAGAGAAGAGCCTTCCCGCCCTTCCAAGCGCAGTCGGAAGATCCAGTCGGGCCAGAAGTAGGCATCACTACATATATCTTGGGAGCATCATGTATAGCCATCTTGAGACTATCAAAGCTGTATATTTGTCGTATGATACATGTGTTGGGACACTGCACAGGTACTAACAGAATCATGGGAATGAAGGAGGGTGAATGACCGTGAACAGAGGGACCCAACACGACATCGCATGCACGTATGAGCATTGTGGGGGACGCGCAGAACGTCGCGCGAGGGAAACTGGCGGGCGCGTGAAGAGGAGGCTTGACGGATGTGCAGAACGCGCGCGCGCGGGGGGGAATGCTGGCGGATGGGCAAGACGACGCGTGAAAAGGACGCTTGGCGG
>KZ084199.1:0-10543 GCA_002092935.1 Trametes coccinea BRFM310 | reverse complement strand
AGGAGACGAAATTCGCAGAGGAAGCGCGAAAGATGTCAAGAGAACGTCGAAGGGAGGCTGGATTTTGGTGCGCGCGCTTCCGCGAGACAAGGTGAAGGGAAATAGAGAAATGACGAAACGAATAGACAAGACCGAAGTGGGACGAGATGGGCATGACACTCACTGTTCGAGCGCGAACGCTATGCTGAACACGAATTGCAGAGGGAGGACCCATGATCGGTTTGGCTCCCGATACAAGTCAATGGGCATAGGAATGACTGCGGCTTGTCAATGCCTGGGGTCGAGAGAGGTCTAGAAGATGTGACGTACAAGATCCGTCTGGCGTCATGATGAATCCTACAGTGGAGGTTGTAGGTTAGGGGGCAGTACGGTGGGGAAGCAAGAGGACGGACCTTCGCTGTACTTGATGACGGTCATTCCTATGCTGTAGAAGGCGAATAATGGTACCGCTGCTAGGTAAGAGTACTGCAACGCAAGAGCGATGATTATGGTGATGGACTAGATGCGGAGGGAGTACGTACTGTCATGACGCGCTTGAATGCGCCTGGCTGACGGCCTGCGGACCAGCGTAGGCATTTGAACCTATCGTAGCACCATAGATGGTGCACGAGGAACACGAGGAACTACGACGAAGCTCGTAAGATGACGGTGCGTAGACGCGTATACGCGGCAGGCGACGTACGAGAACTGAGAGGATGGACCAGAGGAGAAACGCGGTTCCTGAAGCGGTGCTCATGAATTGGAGCGGGAGTGTGCGCGGATGTGGCTGTCGTGTTGGGTGAGGACGACGCTGCGCGCGCGGCTGGCTGGTTGTGTATGCCGCTGTAAGACTGTGCAGGAGGACTGGGGTCGCGCGGGGAGCGGTGGAGGGGGAGATGAGGGGAAAGGAGAAGAAGCGGGAGGCATTGGCGGGAGAGGGCGAGCGAGCCTCAGGGAGCGAGAGAGAGCCTGAGCTTCTATTCCCTTTCTCAGCCTCTGCCCCTGACTACTATTAGCCGCCCATAACACATCTTCACTCGCCGCGGCTGTCCTTCCTCGTCGCGTCCCTCAGCCTTTGCTCGCGTCTCAGCTCTGTGCAGTTCATCTTCCTCGAGGCCATGCCCTATCTGTTGCAGATATCGAGCACAGGCTTCCTGGTATATGTCTAGGCTTGGGAATGAACGCTCGCGAAAGGGTATTGCAGAGACATGATGCTGGACTGGATCTATCTGTCAGCCTGGCAAGGTTACGCTCACGTACATCTCTCCGCTGATCTCACCGTCGCCTTCTCCCCAGTCCTCTCCTCTTGGCCCCTCCTCCTCCTCTCTCGCCTCCTCCTAGCGAGAGTGGCTCAGCTGACCCTTTCTTGCGCTACCGCATCCCCTCGAGGCGCCGCCATCAGACACGCGCCCGCCCACCCAGCGGATC
This sequence comes from Trametes coccinea BRFM310, assembly GCA_002092935.1. Classification (NCBI taxonomy): domain Eukaryota; kingdom Fungi; phylum Basidiomycota; class Agaricomycetes; order Polyporales; family Polyporaceae; genus Trametes; species Trametes coccinea. The sequence goes on along the minus strand of KZ084199.1, from coordinate 9,136 downwards.
CTGCGTCCACCGCCCGCGCGTCGTCTCCCAGGCCACCACCAACACCACCGCCCACGGTCTCTGTTTCTCGAACGTCTTCCCTTCTGACCACCTCCGACCTGCCCCAGCCGCCATCGTGATAATGATTCATCCCAGCCCGTGATGTATCACTCTTCTGCCTTTCTCTTCGGCATCCCAACATTAACCTCAGGCTGTGAATCTCCGAGCTTGCGATGGATTTGGCTGGCTTTTCCCTCCGCTTGTCCGAGTCTGTGATGCTGCTCCAAGTCGTCTTCTTGGAACCTGCTTGCATTTATCTATCTGTGGATCCCTGGAGAAGCCTGGCTTCGAAGTTTGCGCCAACTCTCGCTTTTGTCGTACCACTGTGCGACACAGCAAGGCTGAGCAGCCTCCGGTCGGTCGGCGTCCTCGACGCTGACCATCGTGATGCACAAGTGTGCCTCTCTTCGTCACCCCAGCATCAACGTCTGAAACTACGAGCTTGCGGTGCCTTTTGCCGCTGTCGCTGGTCTTCTCCTCGGCATCTCAGAGTCAATGTTGGGAACTCGCTTGCCGTTTGCATGTCCCTGACAAGGCGTCCTCGGCGCTGGAGAAGCCTGACTCTGCACCAGCTTCTGCTTCCGTCGTAGTATCCCGCAGCGACCTCACAACGCAGCAAGGCTGAGCAGCCTCCCGGCGACGTCTTGTGCGCAAACTTTGCTCCACAGCATCGGGCCTCGATGCATACCCTCGCGACGCAAAACTTTCAAGGAACGCCGCGGTTCGTCCACCCATCATCTCCTGCTCCTCCCGTCTCGCCGGCTCTCCGAACGCAAACTGTATTTGTTGACGCGCAGGCGGTCGACATGGGAACCCATTGACCAAGGTGAGTCCTCCCTTCTGCTGCGCCCGCTGTGTCAAAATTTGTTGCCGGGAATGCAGTAGCGCCTATTTGTGGTGTATTTACCAGGGCGAAGATTTCTCGTGGCCTCGAGGTTGCAAAGCGTGCCGCCGGTGTTCCTGCGCTCGGGCACCGCTTCAGTCCCAATCGCTGCCCTTCCACCTCGACACGTCCCAGCATAGACCTCCCGTGAGCTCTTTCAGACTCGTGCCCTCGGCCCCTTGGTGATCACGATGTGGTTGGCTCTGCGCACCAATCAATCGTCGTGGAGGAACGGAACGGAATCACCTCCGGCACCAGGTTTAGAGGGCGAATAACTTTCACCTGCGTTCGGCATCCGTGTGCTCACGCGTCAGCCATTGCGGATAACGATGGACATGTTAGGATGGATCGAGCCCTAGCGGGAACAGCTCTCGTAGGTTGTACACTGCTCGCCTGTTTAGTTTTCAGTCATCGCCCTCGATCCCTCAGGAGCGTGCTGAAGAGCCCGGGTCAAAGGTTCATTCCTAGGTACGAGGAAGATTTGCCACATGGAGGCGTCGAGGATGCGGCTCTCGAGGATCGAGCTGCCTCCCGCTTCCTCCAGCATGAAAGAATGGTCTCAACATCGCACGTATACTACGGGAGGTAGGTGTATCACAACGCCATTGGCATGAACATTCTAAAGAAGGTCGTTTCCATGAGGTTACAGGGATATCGTAGCTATCGTTGAACACATTCAAGATGTGCAGGTATCAAATTGCTTTCATCACTGGACGTTATGACGCCTTGGCCATTGCAGCAGCCTTTTGCAGGCTTGCGTGCAACGACTTGGCAGAGCCGGAGAAACTGCGCCGTCTCCAGCTCTGCACGTCGTTCGTGATCAGCGCTCAGGATTCAGTTCACCATCGTAAGACAAGAAACCTGACCTTCTCCTTGGTCGAACGCCCTCTGCATGAGCGCGGCGACTCCGGCCGTGGTGAGGCCGCGGGTGATCCGCCTGGGATCCCTTCAGGAACAGCAGCGAGAGGAGTTCCAGGGCGGGAGCGCGTCCCTCGAGTGTTGAAGCTGCCCCAACTGGTACGGCTGGCCTATGCTCCTAGGTTCGGTCTGCACCATGCCTGACTATGAAGCGATTTTCCTGCAGAGTTGAACGTGGTCCATCTTGTCCAATTTATCTGAACAGATGGCTCACCCTGAATTGACGCTCGCATGAAAGGGCAAAGTCTGGGTCGGCCGTGCACATGGCCGACCACGCCTCCATACGCTCCGCGCACTTTTCCCGAAACCAGTCCAGTTGCTCGTCGTTGAGCCAGTACGCCGGCTCGGTGGCGCTATCGCCCCCGGACGCTCCGTTCCTGCTACGATCCCCACGTTTCGAGACGGGTGGCCAGGTGCTGCACATCGCGCTCGGGCTGCGATACTCGTACGCGACGATCCACTGGCTGGGATGCGTCCACGGCTGTGGACAGACGTGAAGTTCGTCACGTAACGCACACGTTTCGCTGCTTCCGCCTTCGCCGGTCGCCCTTGGCGACCTGTTGGGCGCGACGGCGATGCAGAAATGCTGGTAGACGGCGTCGAGCGCGTCGAAGGGCTTGCCACCGAACGTACCCATGATGCAGATCATGAGCACGCCCTCACGCGCACGACGGGCCCTCTGCGGCGGTCTGTCGTCGTCGGCCGGGTACCGGATCGACATGGCCACGCACGGCCGCTCCTTGCCTTTCTGCTGCGCGGTCCCGGCGAGCGCGTAGATGCGCTTGAGTGCGGCGCGGCATCTTTGCAGCACGACTGGATCGTCTTTGATTCCTGGGCTCTTCGTGAAGATGTGCTCGACGACCGTAGCGAGCGTCTCATGGATGCAGCAGATGTCGAGCAGCCCGATGGGGAGGGTGCAGAGGACGTGGTGGCAGACGGCGATGGGGATGGTGACGACGAGCGCAGCAGCCGCGAAGAGCGCTTTGTGGCATACTATACGAGGGTCAAACACGCCGTGGTCGGCAGAATCCTCGCGTGAGCGGCGGCGGAGACGGCAGACGTGGACGAGAGGGTGGTGTGCAGGGATGGAGAGATTCGGAGATGCAGACCGCGGCTGCGGTGTGTGACGGGGACGGGATGAATCTGACGCGGGATGCGAGATCGAGGTCGAGGAGACGATAGACGACAGCTCGCCGGGACGAAAAACACATACTCTGGAAGCCTAGGGGGAATCATTGCTTCGGGGGGCAGCATAGGCCTAGGGGGAATCGCCTGGCTGCATAGAGGCAGGGAGAGTGTAGTATGGTTTCACTGCTACACTGAGATGCCGGCGGAAGGCGCACTGGTGAGCGCACCGGTTGGGAAGGCAGACGTACGAGCTGCGAGTCAAAGACCAGAGGACTCGGAGGGCGGAGCTTGGCCCCGGTGTACGGCTTGTGATCCTCAGCAGGTGGCCGCGCGAGCGGAATGCAGATGGTGCACCCAGGGCCTTGTGAACGCGATAGATCTTCGCTTATTGCTCCTGCCGGGAGTGTTTGTAGCAACCAGACCGAGGGAGGAGCCAAGATCGTGGACTCGGACTCGACAGTCGAGCCTCAGGCGGACGCATCTCGGTGGCTGTGCGCGCTGCACACATTTGCCGCCAACCGCCGCTTGTCTCTCTCGCTCAGACCACCGCCACCACCCACAATCGTCCTCCTGGAACCAAGAACGCTCAGGCTAGCTACACCCGCCATCTCATTGGCCGCCTGTGCCGGACACCATAACAAGTCTCGCCAAGTGTCCACACTGGCATATCGTCACGCTCTCGCCAGCAAAGCGTTCCGCGGCGGATCGCAGTCCAGTGGGGATCGTTCGTCGTCCAACGTAAGCTCTGGGATCACTGAGCCTACGCCAGCCCGTCGCTGATGCCTTTGAAGGTGCCTAGGCTACTTTGCCAGCTGCGCAACCCTCTGACACAGTGCCCGGATCTGCGCGCTGTTGTCCTTCAGCGGCAACAATGCCCGCTCGAAGGTATCCCAGTCTCTTCATCCCACCGTCGATATCAATTCAGTCCCATGCGTTCCGCAGCTGCAGCTGCTGGGCAAGGTATCCCCCACAACTCGCGGTGTAGGCTACCGGCGAGCGACGTATCTGACACACCAATGCCAGCAAATGATTCGCATGACGGCATCGGTTCTGCCTGTACCCGCTCTTCACGTCCGAAGCGCCAAATCTCTCGCCGCGGACGCCGTACTCTCAAATCCTTGCGCGGCGGCCGTGCGGTTGTCAATTTGCGAGACGCGGCAAAGAGCATCTCCGCTATCCCCGACTTCCGCTCGAGCCGAGCCACTACGCGCTGTCGTCAAAGGTATGTTTCGACGGCACGCTTAATAGATTGTACGCTAATCTCCCAAGGTCGCATGTAGCGAGCAGCGACCACACTGCACTCAACTGCACTCATCTGTCCGCCACAAATCCATGTCTGGTTGGACTAGGTGTGGCGCTGATGACCTGAGTCCCGCAAAGGCGGATGCTGGCGGGGTTAGATTGGATGACCCGGGCCTTGGAGGGCCACTGCCCTTGTGCATCGCACCAGTTGCTTGGCGCGCATGCATGCCATGCGACGTTGCTACGTGTCAACAACAGGCTCGCGAGGCTCGCGGTCCTGCCAGAGGACGTTAGTGGCTAGCTGTCATCAGTGACAGTGCGAATGACACTCTCGCCAGCGGAGTGTTACGCAGCGGACGACGATCCAGAGGGTACGTGTATTTTCCCTCGCGCCTTCCCTGCTCTGAATATCTGCGATCAGGTGCAAGCTGTGCAAAGCCCGACACTACGCCAGGCTCTACGCGGCGTCGCCAGCTGCAACGTCTGAAGTGGCCGCTCACAGGTGCGTCTTGGTTCTAGCCCATGGTGTGGCCGGCAGCAAGCTTATCCGACGCGTTTCGTAGCTGTACCGTCTGTGCACGCCGCAAGCCAACACCGGCAGTAGTGCCGAGGCTCCGTCCATACCACATCCGGAGCTCGAGAGTCGAGTCTCTTGTCAAAGACTTGGCATGTTCTCCCGGGAGTGTGCCGCCCGCCCATCGTCTCAATCATGAGCGGGCCGACGCATCGACGCTATCGCCGGCATCGCCACACTTCACCAGTGCCATATACGCGATTTGCAACATCTTCTCGCCAGAGGCATGTTCCGACGTGGGCTTCTCCTCGTGTGGTACGCCGAGTTGACGGTGTCCACATCATCAGATCAAGATTTATATGGAGCACTGCTTACCCGTACCCGACAAGCTTGCTACCTGTACCTATTACGCTACAAACTGCGCCAGGCTCCGGAAGACCGCTGGATGGTCCTAGCATCGGAAGATGGCTGTGCCCCCGGACCGCCGTGACACCGTGTCGGGCGCGGCCCAGGTTCTTCGCCTGCGGGATACAACTTATGCTGTATCAATTTTTTTCGGACTTCGTGTAGGCTATGAGGGTCATCAGCTGATGCAGCGGGGCCGTGCGATTCCGACCTCCACCGCTTCGATTCGCGCATGGGCGCCTAAATTGCCGACTTGGGGCTCTGCACGGAAATGGCTCGCGCTTGATGCACCTGTGACACTCTCATTGTTCCGCACCACTACAACCTTGGAGAATGCGGAAAGGCATGGCGACTCAGAAGATGTACAAAATATGTGGACCACAGAGGTTGCGGACGCAACAGTCGCAGTATCGCAAGAAAGTTAGCCTTTACCCTAACAAGCCCTAACCCAAGCTGAGGGAACTCCTAACCACACTCTGGCACTCTACAGCCCCTTTAGGCTAAACATTGCTGGCCATGCTGTCTGTCACCGCCTGCTCGCCACGCATGTGGGTAATCCTCGCTTGCATAACACCATCACAATCACAAATTGCCAATGAGCTCACTGTTGCTTGGCTGATTGTTGCTGATAGCTTACTCGGATTGACAGTCGCCACTTACTGCACTCATCTTACTACTCATCAGACCCTGCAGAGACAAGAGCGGCTATGGAAGGGCTGAGAGTGGGCAATATCCTGCCCACTCGGAAGCTCTTCCAGAACAGCCATTGTCTCAGCCAATGATCCAACAGAGATGAGACCGGAAAAATCATAGCAACCGGTTAGATCAGGTGGAGAAGCTTGCTTGCGCCTGAGTAGCTTTCAGCCGACCCCATTGTACCTTTCCACTGGTTGCCAAGTTCTCGAGCAACCAGCGTGAATCGCCAGTGCTGGGTATCACGGTGAAGGTGGTGAGTGCCAAGATCACACCTACTAGCACATCCTGCCTTCAGCCGTGTGCAAAAATATTTTCAGTGAGTATGCCGAGTCGAGACCTTGTTGTGCTGATGGGCGTTGGAAGTGAATGTGTTGCGTCGCCACTTTGGGACAGTGAAGACCTTTGTGCGAAAACCGTAAAAGGCAAGCGCTGTCCTTGAAAGCGCCCAAGGTCGATCCTGCCGGCGAGTCCGAATTTGCGACATGGAACACTTTAGCCACTCAGACTGCCGCCACGCTCGAGTTTGCACACCGACCTGAAGATGCGTCGCTCGCCGTGGCTCAGACCCATCTCTCATGTCGACAAAACAAAAGATTACTTATGACTAGTAGAGTATGGATGACAGAACCGGCGTGACCCTCCAATCACCAACCCTCGGAAGCGGGCTCAATTTCGTCAGCGTCCTCGTCCGATACAAACTCGTCGATGGGGTCGTCGGTCAGGTAGTAGTCGCTTCGGCGGGACTTGTGATCAGCAGTTTCGGGCAGGATAAACTGGAAGCTGGTGATGCCGCGCTTTGGTGGACGGCGGAGACCATGGAGCACGGCGGCCGAGCTGCCCGTCTGAGCATTGTGGCTGGCGTTCTTACCAGTGCGACGCTGGTGCCGCCTCTTCACATCGCTCCGTTGTCGGCGCGGCGCCTTGCCGAACTTCTTCTTGACTGCGCCGGCTTGAGTCGAGGTCGGGTGCACGCCAAGGCGGCCAAGGTCGCCAGGATGCAGCGCAGAGGAGTGGACGATGAGCGGCTCGAAAATGGGTCCGTCGGAAAGCTTTGCCATGGCAGGGTTAGGATGCATGCTCATCGGATCGAGCACCGCCTTTGCGCACTCCTCCGCCGTCACCGGCTCGAAGCGTATGGCCAGATTCGGATCCTGGGAATACAGGAGACGACGGAGCTCGAGGAGGGTTCGGATGCCGCCTTTGAGCAAGCTCAAGTTCGCGAACGGGATGTGCGGCGGCCAATGGACGAGCTGGTGTCGATCCCGAAAGACTATCTCCTCAAGATACGCCTGAAACGTCCACCGCATCCGCGCGCGTGGATTTCCGATGGCGTCACCTTGGGTGACAGGTGAGTTTCACCGGCTGTTGCTGCTCGGAGACATCAGCAACTCACCTAGCATGCGGTTTATGTACGCTCGCAGCTCGCCCCGGAGACGGCTCCGATGGCACGGGAGACTCTCATGGGGTGGGTGGGGTTGGAGTGTGAACTCGATGAAATGCAGCGGTGCCATGGAGAGGCACGGTCGATGTGGGAGAGCAACTCGGTACGCCTTGCGGACGACCTGTATTTAATGAGCAGCTATGCGGGTGCATGATCCCGCTCTCACTTTCTTGCATCCGGCATAGGCCCGCTGTGCTGATCAGCTGCGAACGAGCTGTCACACCGACAGCCTTCGGCTTCAAATCTGCAAGCGAAACTTGGTCGAGCCGCGAGCCTTCTCCGGCGAAAAATACAAACCTGTCGGGTTGATCAAGGCTCGCTAGCATCCGCCAAGATGCGCTGCGGCAGAACCGCGGCGAGCGAGCAAATTCCTGCAGACCGAATGGCGCTCTCACCATTCACCCTCTCGCGCTCAGACTTGCCGCTTTGCGCTCGTGCGATCGACGTGCGCGACGGCACACGCTCCGCGGCTTCGCAAAATGCAACAGGCCACGCGAAGTGGAGCAAGTCTTCCTTCACGGCGGCGTTTCGTGCAGCTCGAGGTTCGGGGCATGGCCGTGGAGAGGCGAGCCACGAAGGCGTCCTGCCAGATCGTTAACGCGGAACGATAGAGCTCCGATAGTTGCAGGCGTGGCTGATGGAGTCCAGTACCTGAGGCCTGCTGGTCACCCGTTATGTTTCGCATGCTCAGCCCCATTCGTAAAAGGCTCTACGCCACGGCGCGACGGCGCGCTACTTGCAAATGTATATTCAGCAGTCTGCGTGACAGGTAGTAAGTACATGACAGGGTGCGGTGCGCACGCAGCGATCGCGCCTGTGTGCTGAGGAGGAGTCGAAGAGAGCCCAGAGAAGGTGGCTGTCGATGGGATCTGACGTCTGCCGTCCTCGTCATGACTGTCGCGCACAGCTGTGATGACAGTGTCGTGCCACGCATCGCCGGCGTCGAGCTCCCGTTGCCAGTCTGGCTCGCGCTTTCGGGCACGGTTGTTCTGCATATGCGGGTGGCCTGTTCCCAATGGTCCTCGGCAACAGTAGGCTGAAGAGTCACGCCCCGGCACGGCGGACGATCGTCAAGCGTGGTCTGTCTGCCCCGTAGCATCACCGTGCTAGACCTGGCCGTTCGACACGATCGGATACGCACGACGCACAGTTCCGAGTGATCGCGTCCGAGTCCTGCGGCAGCGTAGCAGCTGCGCCGCGCATACGCATCGTTTCGCCGACCTGTACACTCCAGGCTGCCAGTGATGCGCTGCCTGTTCTGCTGTACGTAGCTATCAGCATTTCACATTTACGGCGAGCGGGCGCACGAAGAGGACAGGGCGTACGAGACGGTGGGTCCAGAGTCTGGGACGCCGCACCTCGACTGCCCTGTGGGCGCATACGCCGCACCGCCGGGAACAGACCGAGAATTGTTGTGACGACCGTAGCGGCCCACTGCCCGGGCACGGCGCAGGACCGAATCTGACACCATGGCGTCGTCTCGTGCCAAGCGACGCGGCTCAACGCCGGGACCGCGTCGTCGAGTATGTGACGAGCGAGCGACGGACCCGGCACGGCAGCGTTCACCGAGCACTCGCGCCTTTGTTACTGGTTGTAATGGTGCCTCTGTTCTGCGGCGTTAGCCGACATCGTCTGAAGAGGACGATACACGAGAAAATAGCGTGTCGTACCACATGGGAGCTCCGCCGCTTGACGCTTGACGCATGCTGGAGCGAGCGCGAGCGCGAGCGCAATTGCCTAGTCCGCAGCGTGCTTGCGCCACCCCGAAGTCCTACAAGGCGGGCGTCGTGGCGGAGACGACTCGCCCGGGTGCTGCAAAATAGGGTTCAGCGTATGTCACGCGCGACGCAGAGGGATTGGATGTGGCTAG
>KZ084194.1:0-14046 GCA_002092935.1 Trametes coccinea BRFM310 | reverse complement strand
AACTGAGCGATGGCGAGGATGTAGAGGTCCGGGGTCTGCTCGAGCCTGTCGTTGACGGCCTTTTCCGCGCTGCATGACTGGACGGTGAGTAGGGTCAGGATAGGATGGATGGAGAAGCGGGACTGACGAGGAGCGGATGAGGTTGTCGCCGAGGACGAGGTTAGAGAGGATCTGGGTGACCTCTCCCGTGATCTCTGCTGGCACGAGCACGTCCGCCATGTTCGCAATCGTCTGTTGCGGCACTTTCGTTCTCTGTCCGAGCGCAGACGACTGGCCGCTGCTGGAGAAGATGAAGATGGCTTGGACTGCTACACACACTGTGATCTGTTCCCACGTGGTCGTCGATCACTGCTGCTGCCCAGCGCCTCGCCTCTACTCAACGCCTTCGTCTTCAACCAGCTAACGTCTGTGCGGCAACGATCCGAAAGCATTCAAACGCAAACATATCAAAGGCATCTTGGTTTCCTTGAATACCGTATCTTGCGACGACTGCGGTCGCCCATCGATCCTCCATCTGGTCCGCCTGGCACACTCCCCAGATTTCTCCATCCGCTCAGAGTCGACCGCATGAACCCCGCGCACGGCATGGTAATACTGTACTTTACACTCCCCTCTCTTGCTTGCGATCTAGTGCTGGAACTTGCCAACTAGATTCTCAGATTCTGTGCCTCTCTTGCTCGAGCCCGGTCCGCGTCTTCAACTGAACATTGCAGTTCTCGTTTGCATCTGCCCGTCTCCGTCGGCCCGCCTACGCTGCAAACGTAGTGACGAAACATATGTACTCTTGCCATGATGCCTCTGTCTCTCACTTCTTTTTGCCGACTGTAGATCTCTGACTGAACGGTTGCAAACGTCCGAACCCTAGCACTCGCTAGCCATCTGCCGACCTGCTCTCGCATAATTTGGCCCCTCCGGATTTCGACGTCTGGGTCCACCGCTTCCAATAAGCTCCAGCTCACCTCGCTCTTGAGTATCTCACACTCCAGTAAACGCCTTTGGCTCTCCCTCTCTGCTGGCTTCGCCCTGAATCGAATACCTTGTTCCAACGTCTTACAGGGCCAGCTGGATGCTTCACTGTCCCATCTCTGGCTGCAATGAGCTTACACTGGAACCCGGCCTCGGCCTCCACTCTATACCCTACCTGTCGCTCTAGATTACGATCTCCACAAACGACGGTCTCGGTCACTCTTTCTGCGAGGCACCTCAGTCGCGACGATCTTCGATCTGTCACAGACACCGGCCGCCGTTTCGAGCTTCCACATTCATCCTACGTGTGCGCATGGTATGAACCAAGAACGAAGTGGATAGGCTCCGGAGACGTCTCCGCACGCGAGACAATCAGACTCTCTCCACGTGAGGCTGCGGCCGCCGTGCCTCAAAGACGGACTTCTGTAGCTTTCGCACGCAGCAGCTCATGCATTGACTACAATCACCACCCCCTCTGCACCACCCCTCCTTCTGAACTGCTTCTCGGAATACGACGCCAGTCATACCGGTGACATACGATCACCGTGGGATCGTGAGGCTGGAGCTGCGTCGTACACGACCGCCGCTCGTACGCGTCACGAAGCCTCTGCCAGCCGTGCTGCTGCAAGGCACAGTGGGACGGATCGCGTTCACAACGAGTACGTTCACACTTGAGATGAACGAACCTCAGCTTGGTACGCAAGCCAATTTGCTTGTCAGTGTGTCTCGTTCCTGACCGAAGGCCTACCCTCACACATTCTCAGTCTGTTGGGAACCGCCCGTAGCGATGGGGCTCTACTTCTCACTGCTTCCGAACCAGCGCATCGGTCGCTCGTCCTTGCGCTCGCCTCCGCTCTCTCTCCCGGTTTACCCGTTCTGCGGATGCTTCCTCACAAGTGCCTAGGACTGCTATACCGAGCAGACAGATTCGCGAGCTCCCGCTTGTCCTCCAGGTCCACGCACGCGTGGTTTCAATCTCGAGCCACGTATCCCTCGTCCGACTCAATGGTTTGTCGGCCTCCGTGTAACCTCGGCCAATCCACCTGGTCAGCAGACAAACACCGCTCTCCCATGCTGCACGTCTCGCTATCTCTCCGGCGCGCGGCATGTTCCCAGCGTTCTCAGCACGGCGCGCTCCTATCGTGCGCCCGTGTGTTACGCAGTGCGCAGGATCGGTCGAGCCAGCTCATATAAATCCCCTCCACGCTTTGTATTCCCGCAGACCCTCCCGCGACCTTGTTCGTCATAACCTATACCGACCCGCTGTCACAATGCCGTTCGCAGAGCTCCGCGCGCTACACGCCGTCATCGGCCAAGCGATAGACGAGATCGAGAAAGTGTACAAAAGCCAGAGCCCGCCGCTCGAGTACCCCGCGCTCGATGCCCCGTACTACAGCAGCCAGACGCACAGCCCCGAGGTCGACAAGGCCGAGGAGCTCAAGCTCGACCCCGCCGTCTTCTCCGCCGCCAACCAGATTGTCGCAGCGTGCGGGCAGCTGACGGCGACCGTGCACAAACCTTTCTTCCAGCTCGTGGAGGTCATGAACGGGGTGGGCTCTTCTCGTCGTTTTGCTTCCGAAACGACGCTGATGGTCCCGTAGCCCAACATCACCGCGCTGTTCCACTTTGTCGAGCAAACGCACATACCGGAGATCCTCCGCGAAGCAGGTCCTGCTGGTCTTAGCACGAAGGGCATCGCCGCCAAGATCGCAGAGTACCGTGAAGCGACCGGCGCGCCAAAGATCGACATTGACCCAGCTAAGATTGGTATGAAATGGTTGCGATTTGTGCGTGTCTGAGGAGGATAGCTGACGTCCTTTGATAGGTCACATCCTGCGTCTGATGGCGACGTACCACTGGGTCCGCGAGGTGACGCCGGACGTCTTCGCGAACAACAGGCTCACGTCCTTCATCGACTCTGGCAAGTCTCTGGAGCAGCTAAAGGCAGCGTAAGTTGCTTTCTAGGTTTTCGGACCATCGTCTGACATGGCGCTAGTCCGCAGAAGAAGTATGACGAAACGGATGGTGTTGCCGCTTTCGTCGGAATGAGGCGAGTAATTGTGGTCAATATTATTGCGCTCTTCTCTCATAGATACCTCGTGCAGCGGCGACGAAGTTTTCAAGCTCATGTCGCGCCTCACAGAATGGCTGAACAACGGCGGGCTCACCACCAATGCTACGAATGGCCTGGCCCTCGGGCTCGCATTCAACACTCCGCTCAAGTACTACGAATGGCTCGAGGAGCCCGGCAACGAATGGCGCCTCACCCGGTTCGGCCACGCCATGAACGGCACACGCTACTGGGAGGTCGCAGAGAACATCATACACGGTGCGTACCCTTCGCGACACGTGTCCGACGCGCGAGAGAGGCTGATAGACTGCGTGTGTGAACGCCGCGTAGGGTTCCCATGGGACGAGCTTCCGAAGGACTCGGTCGTGGTGGACATTGGCGGAGGGATTGGATCCGTGTCTGTCATCTTGTCGCAGGCGTACCCGCACCTCAGGTTCGTCGTGGAAGACCGCGCGCCAGTCGTCGGAATCGCTCGTGAGGTACGTCTCACCAGCCGAATGCCCCTCCACGTCTTCTGAACCCCGCGCCTTGCATCAGGCTTGGGGATCGAAGCACGCAGAGCTCTTTGATTCTGGGCGTGTGACGTACCACGCCCAGGACTTCTTCGACGAACACCAGCCATTCGAAGTCCCTGGCGTGGGCAAGGTTAGCCAGCCCTCCGTCTTCCTCGCCCGCGCCGTCGCGCACAACTGGCCCGACAAGGACGTTAAAGTGTTCGTACCATCCTCCAACAATCCTCTCCTGCTCGTATCTGACCGACCGTTGCACATCCAGCATCTTGTCGATCCTCCGCCGCGCCGCAGGCCCACACACGAAGCTTCTCTGGGTCGACAACTTGCTCCCGTACGCCTGCATCGACGACAAAGCCGACCTCAACAGTTCCTCGCAGGGCGCCGTACGCTCGCTAGTACCCGAGGGCTCTCCGCTCCTGCCCAACCTCGGCAAAGCGAGCGCGAACGGCTACATTCTCGACGTCTCCGTGAGTACCCCCACCTACCTCTCGTGCTGCGCCCTCAGAGGACATTTGTTGACCGACCGTGCTCGTAGATGCTCGGCTTGTTCGACGCGAAGGAGCGCACGTACCGTGAGATGGACGCGCTTGCGCAGTCCGCGGGCTGGAAGATTATCAACGTGAAGCGTGCTGTTGGCTCGCTGTGGGCCTACACGACCGCCGTGCCTATTTGAAGATAGATCGAGCTCGGCTGTGAGAGCAGTTTTCTCCTTGGATCCCGGCACGACGCTCCGTCTGCATAATCGTCGATGTATAGATAGACCAACCAAGCATTACAGCAGTACCATCGGATTTGCTCGCCACAGATGGGCGCTCCCCGCCTACGGTGTGGAATACATGACTGTCTGCCAATCAAGTTTGCATGTTTGCGGTTGTTCTCCAATCGTGGCCGAGGAGAGGCATACACATGTCCGCAAAAGGTACAAGGCGCAACATCTTGCGAGATTTTCCTGTCAGAAGTGTCTGCCGCCTCCTATGAAACACAACGGAGTGGTCGGACATCAACTTGTCTTCCTCATAGTAACACCGATGGTAACGTGCACGTACCGAATACAGCCTCCAATCTCGTCCCCGGGTTCACCGCCACTTCGTGCGCGACGGCCGGGATCTGCGTACCCTGGTGGTGCGCACCGAGATACACGTTCGGACAGACAACACGCTTCAGGCGTTCAATATCCGCATGGATGATTGCACGACAGAAGAAGTCGAGGTCGAGGTCGTTCTGTGTCACATTCAATCGACATCATCGTCAGGGAACGCTCTGGGAAGTGGAAGGTGAACGTACCTCATCGTACCCTAGAGACAATACAGACTACGTGAAGAAACCGGCTTACATGATTGTGACAAACACGTACCAAACGGCTGCTCGATCTCCTCGCCCGCAGCGATGAGACCGAGGTATATGAAGGCTGCGATGCCGACGCCCGGGATGGCGTACCACCCAAACAAGTCGACGAGCTGGAAAGGCAGGAAAAAGAGGTATATCCAAACTGTGCTTGAAGGAAAATCAGTATCGGGGCTATGGAGGTACATGTTGTCGTACTTACTGCCTGTGGCGTGACATGACGCGAAGGTATCCGGCGTTGAACTGCACTGCCAGGGAACGCGAGGGACGTCAGACTCACCGAATATGCACCGAGTACACGCTGTAAAGCAGATTGAGGGACTCCTCCCATGTACACAGAATGCAACTAGAACTCACAAAGGTAACGGTGTGGTCAGAATCCTCTCCAACGCTGCATTCTCGTTAGCCTTTCGGTGTCATGCAACGAGCACATTGTCACCTACTACACAGGCTGTCTTCGAAGGCCGCGAGGCACCCATACATTCCCCCAAGCACTGCGCCTACCCTCGAACGCTACCATCGGTACATAGCTCATGTGCACGTAACGTAGCAAGAGACAGACCTGGAACAACGCCTCGCTCATCCAGGACGCTCACCCAGATGCTCAGCGAGCGTAGGATCTCAAGCGGGAGGTTTTCACCTCCTCCGGCGAGACGTGGTCGGTGTTTGGAGTGCGTAAAGTGCGACATTGGTGTTGCTGGCGATAATCTGGGCTGTCGTCCATTGACAGGTTCAACACGGTCCGTTTGGTCTGCTACGGAGGCAACATCAGGCTAGTTTTGGACCACGAGCGTCCTAAAGAGGCCACTGCTTACCGGCTGACGGGTTTCCATCGTTGTCATCCTCGTTCCATCTCCTCTGAATTCCGCCTTCTTCAGCGTCATCTTCTGCGGCACCTCCCACTTCCCATCTTGACTCTTCATTGCCGCGCCGCGGGCCAAGCCGGCGTATCGCCCTACCTGCGGACCGCCAGAACGAAGCAAAGGGAACGAGATCCACTGAAGCAGCTTCAAATATGCCTCGTCGAGCTGTCGATCCAGCTGGGATAGCTGCCCCAGGTAACAACGGCCTTCGGGCTCCCTGCACTTCGTCGTCGCTAGACAGATCAGAGAGAGATGAAACGGAGCGCGAAGCAGGAGACAAGGGAAAGGAGGCAGGAATATGAAGGGAAGGAGGGGCGAACGTGCCGTATGCGTTGATGGGGGGTATCACTGGGTTGTGTGTAGGTTGATGGTGGGATCGGGATGTGATTTGTTGGGGATTGGCGGCAGCGGCAAGGGTAGATAGTGAGGGAATGGGGACGTTTGCAAGCAGAGATTTAGGAGGTTCCTCTGGATGGAGGTCGCGTGGTGATTCAGAAGGTGGTGCGACAGTGGCATCCATGGCATCCAGGTCGAGAGGCCTGCCTCCACCGTTGCGCTGATGGTGGACATGCTGGTGAGATGACAACCGTTCATCAGCGAGACAACTAAACTACCCAGTCCATTTGACGCACTTTATGGAGCGGCTTCACGAGAGGATACAAATCCTCATAGTAGATGCCCACTTCGCCTGCAAATGCTGGAGTCAGCCAACGTAGCGTACCGTAGTAGGCGCCATGGTCCACCTCGTAAATGATGTTTGACTGAAACTACGAATCTACGTCGCATATGCATCAGAGGGGTTGCTTCGTGACGACTATAAACGCGACCTACCCCTCAATGAGCCCGAGCGCGGCACGTTTCTCAGCCATGATACGCCTGGCGACATTGACGTCCAATTCGCTGCTTTCCTGACTCTGATCTGCGGTAGCGGGAGAGAGCTTTAACGGGATATGGATCCATATCAACCGGCTGAAGGTCCTTGATGTGCGGGCGAGGTCGGACCAGGCGCTTCGACCTTGCCAATAGCGATCGTACCTACTCCACCGCCGCGTTGTCAGCAGGTTTGGAGAGTCGAGTACGCTGGAACCATACATACCCGGAACTTGCGCGGTACGAGATCACAAAGCCAATCACAACACCTGACATGCCGAAGATGAGCGAGGAATCCAGATGACGACGAAAGAGCGGCATACCGAGCACAGTGAGGAGGACATTTGGAGTACCGAGGTCAATGTCAGTCTTGAGGGATATCGTAACGACAACTGAAGCCACAAAGTCATTACAGCAGTAAGAAGAGGGGAAGAGTGCGCTTGTACCTGCAGCGAACACCGTGTGGAGTAGGACAGCGGGCCATATTCTCCAGATCTGGTATGCATCGAATGAACGAGCTACAGATCGTCTTCGAGTTGCAGACTAATGTGAAGCAGTCACGCTCACCACGGTGCCCCGTCCAAAGGTCCAGCTCACAAGGCTGCGGCTGGTGAGGAGGGGAAGGAGGACGGTGTCCTCGTTTGAGTTAAAGGCGGGCAGGAGAACGTGGCCAGTGGCCGAGCGTGGATGAGCATTAGTCGTTGCTTGTGACTGCGCCATATCCGATCCTCAGCTCGCAGCCGCTAGGCTTGAATCTCCGGGGTATCTCAGGAGCCGTAGAATCAGCTCGCGGGTATATAAAGAGCGTAGAGGACGGGTATGGATGAGGGTATAATCTGAGCTTTACCGTATGTTACACGTCTGTGTACGTTCCACACTCGGACGTTTGAACGACATAAACCCAGCGTGGGAAGTGCGAAATTAAGCGGTGGCTGGAGAACGGTCCGCTCATGATTCACCCCACTCATTCACTTGCAGTACTCGAAAAGCATCCCGTGTACGGAGCATATGTTCGACGGGCATGAAGTAGCAAGTAGTACAACAGCCACCGCGATAGCCATCCAACAAGATCCGTCAATGTCATAAACCCCTTCTCGACTACTTTTGTGAGGACGCTATACGATACAGTGTACTGGCCGGGTTATCTCACCCCCACGCTGCTGAACACTCGCAGCGAACTCGATATCAAACCCAGCATCGAGTCTCGCCTCATACGGCACACCGATGTCGGTCTCGCGCAGCATTTCTCACTCTACCTCTCCATAGCCGTCTCCTATCACATCAGAGCGCGACCTGAAGCCGCGTCTGACAGCCCTCGTGAATCCCACCTGAAGCTGCGAAGGCGTGCTCGTCCCGAAGCCACCAGCTACGGCTCTATATTGCGCCTATAACGCTCCACCACACCACGCGCAGCAGGGTGGAGTGCGAGCTATCTGAGCCAAGTGGACATCATACTCACGGGTTTCTGCTGGACACTTCGACATGGGACGACGACGAACTCCGTGAGGACCAGGGCGTTGGCGAGACGGTTCGCGCAGTGAAAGAGTGACGCGCCGCAGGCTCGCTGGGCGATGAAGGGTCTGGCTTTTAGATAGACACCATCTCGCGCAAACCGTCGGTCAGTGACGTCCCGGGATCAAGATGACAGCCTTCATTGATGTTTGTATGGGGTGGGCCGAGTCAAGCTGCACATGGAGTACTAATGACCGTCATTCCGTGATCATGATGCCAACATGCGGCTGTCCTGTGCCGTATTCGACCGCTCAATGAGCTGAACTGGGCAGTCCTGACCCACGGAGTGCAATCCAGTTCGACGTACGTGTGTCTTGTCGTATTCTGTCTGGTGTCGTACATACAGAGTTAGCACACGAAGACTCGGAGGTGTTACATACGTTGAATCTACGACAAACGTACATCGTGCCACCGGTGTCGTATGCCCATCCCGGACACCGACGGATACGCCCGTTGTAAATTTTGACTGGGAATTAACCTCAAGTGACTGCGAGCGGGAACATTCTCGTACCCCCTGAACATCAACTTGACCGTGCTCTCGCCCGATGGTAATTGTGAGCGTGCTGTCACAGGCATTGGTCGGCGAGCATTGACTGTTTTTGCATGGCCACATTCGACCACTTCTATGACCGTACCTCTCACTCTGCGCCTTTCATACTGGGTTCGACAATCCACGAACGCCAGCTTGCCAGTACGTCCCCCACGATGCATTTGCGTTTTGTGTCCGCTGGCGAGGCCACGACAGGCGGGTTCTTCCACACCGCGTCCACTGGCAACACCGGCAACGGCACGAACTCTAACACGTTCTCGTACGTCGACCTTGGCGGCAACACGTACGACAGGGAAGTCACCACTGTGGATAACAACATCACCTTTGATTACCAGGGCGGCACGCTTGTACCCCGCAAAACGGTCGCCTTCCCCCGTCTTTGGTCCTCAGACTCCTCTCGTCATGGCCGAGCTAAGGCTGCCCGGAGGGCGGAAGATCGGAAATTGAAAGTCGTCGCAGCTATCCTGCGCCGTATATCGAGTACAGTAGATGTATTCCAATCTCACAGATGGCGCCCAGCTTCGTCTAGACGTCTATGAATAACCCTTGCCTCGTAACGCCTCCACACTATGGAGTATAACGGGTCTTCGTCGCCTTGCAGCCGTTCATCGTAAAGATGCGGCCCCTCCGAAGAGAGAAGCGGGGTCAAGGGAGGATATGATGTGGTGGATTCATAGGACGCTGGGTATCGTGCGCTGTGACGATCCCCGACGATGCTGCGAGTATTCCTATATTTGTCTTGCGTTACTTGAGGATGGCGCAAGTCAGGTGATGCGTATGAGCACCCGTGGAGTGACTATGCAGCAATTACGCAGGTCATGAATGTTCACAAGCAATGCAACTGATATTAGCTTATGGACGTACAACGACAACAACTCATAGCAATTGACAAACAACGAAAGCTATCCACTCTGGAATAAAACATCATGTAACGAGAGTCCGTAATCTATCTAGAATCCGATGGCCATGACCCGGAGCTGCTCCAACTTCTTGAGGACCTCTCCGACGGTTCTATCCAGCTCGCCGGCAATAACGCTCTGCCGATGCGGTAGAAGACGGGAAAACATCTCGCAAAGGTCACCGTCAACGACAGCTTTCACAGGAACGTAGTAACCTCGCCATGCAAGATGATCTCGACCAACTAGACTGAGTTGCTCCGTCCTCATGTGCTGTTCGAGGGTGGAGATGAAATCGACGTCCTCCTTGGAAATAAACGGCACGAGGACTCCGATGGTTCCGTGGAGACCGGTGTAGACAATCACCTCTCGAGCGCCGGTGACCATCGACAACTTGTGGAGACTGGTGATGATATCGCCCACGTGGAAATGAGCAAGCAGACTCGTCTTGTGTGGAGCGCCCATGAGGATGCCTTTCTCGTGCATGATTCCTGCGCCCACGGGGTCGTCGTCGATTTGGTCAGAGACCTTGGGGTCCAGACGGTTGACGAAGATATTGCCAAATCGATCGCCAGCCACCACAGTGTTGTAGTCAAGCATTGTCGTCGTGGTAATCCAGCGAGGTTGCGTATCGTCCGCGAAGATAATAAGGCGATTTTCCGGAGGCTTGTATACGGCGAAATGGATCGATTCTTGCATGTCTCCGACGAGAAGGCGGGAACCTTGCGTGTTCAATGTAACGATAGTCGAAGGGAAGTTCTGCAAATCCCGTCAGCCGATAGACATTACATTCACAGTTGCTTCTACGCGCCTTGTTTTCAACCTTACGGAGCAGCTTCTTTTTGCCGATGTCATACAGCCGCAGGGACTTTCCGACGCCAGCAGCTAGTCGCCCTTGGAAACCAAGTATCGCCAGGGGAACATCGTCGACCTCCGTCTGATACATGGTCAGGCAAGTTCGTTTTTCTAGTATCTGACATGCATACCTTGTGAAGCAGCTCCAAGCCGCGGCCGTCCTCCACGAACTTGTAGGTTCTCAAGAACCCGGATGTGCACGACCTCGGTGAGAGGAACGTATCTTGAGCAGTGCCAACGACAAGATGAAGCACATTGTCACGAGCCGCGAACGGTACCGCAGCTATAGAGAACGCTGCCTCGTTGTTGTCCAACTCGACGACGCGTACCGTCCGTCCCTGCCATGAGCAGATGTCAGCAACGTTTTCGGACGAACGCAAACATACGTAGCATGCCTCGACCGGGTCGATAATCCGAATGCAAGACGACCAAATCCCGGCTGGCGCCTTCGGGCGCCCAAATTCCCTCTGCGGCAGGTCAAGAATCTCCTTATCGAACTCCTTGCCGGTCGCGCGCTACGGTATGTGATACCATGTTAGCATTCACAGACACCACAGAGCCATGCTTACGAGTCTCTCAAGTTCTTGCTCAGCGGCTGACGCGCTGTATGCACGGTGATCGCTCTCGATCAAGTAGAAGTAGCCGTTTGCGGGATGTGCGACGAACTTCCGCGGCGTGTTGTCGAGCGGTATAACGTCCTGTTTCAGCTTGCTACCCAACTTGGTTATGTGGAAGATGCTGCAAGAGGGGTCAGCGCGTGATCGTGTGGGGTGAGTACAAAGGACGCACCGCAAGACACTCCTGGATACCCCAATGAAACCGTTGGGAACCAGCTCTGCGGAGAACGTCCAAGCAGATTCGAGGTTCTCGTAAATGAGCGGTATGAAGTGCATCATATTTTGATAGGTATAGTTGAGCCAGGTCCGCGAAGATAGCGCCAGCACCGCGGGGTTACCGTGTAAGACCACGCGAATCAACTTCACCGGTCGAGTACCCAAGAACCTTCAAAAGGTTCAGAAGCGTTGCCTCGACAGAGGGGCCATCATACCTTGAGCGGGTGTCTGTCAGTTGGCCGTTGAGCGGATCCAGAACAGTTCGGAGTAGAACACCATTCTGTAATCCAATGTTGACGAAAGTAGTGGGCTGTGCCCGATTCAAACTCGCATCAAGGATCTCGGCGATGCAAACGGACGAAGGCGGAGCAGTCAATGCCTGCAAACTTATGACCTCGAGTGTGTTCTCCGGGTCCAGAGAGATTATGCGGACTGTCTGATCCTCACATCCAACTGCCTGATACAGGACATCAGCAAACTCAGGCGGAGGTACAGAAGAACGATCTACCAGATACGGCGTCCGTTGCCTTCCTTCTGGCACTTCAGCAACACTGAGGGATAGGATTGTGCTTCCCATCGCCCGTCGGTCTTGATATTCGTTCAATTGGCCTTCGAGGTCGAGTTCGAAGTACACTAGCTCGCCGCTGTTGAGCGCCACGACGACCTGTCGTTTGTTCGTGGTCGCATTCACGATCATCTTCTCAGGCGGAGCCTGCCACTCGTTGACGCGTTTGTCCGGCAGAATATGACGGATGCCATGGGGGTGAACCTGGAGTAATCCATCGACCCCAATCTGCTGAACAGCGATAGTCGGAGACGTCGTCAGGAACCCGGAGTCCTCAGCGTCGGTAATGGTCTCGCCAACGGAGAGCACCAACGTGCCATAGATGAAAGATAGGACGATGTAAGCGTCGAACTGGTCTGTAAGGCCGTCTCAGCAGGCCGATCATACTTAGACATGAGTAGACGCGCTCACCGTCTTCCTTTAACTTCGTCGTCCATACTGATGTCGGAATTCCTCGCAGATCAACATTGATGGCTTCATCAGCCTCTAAGCCGTATCTCAGGGTTCGGAAGGTGCTTCGGGATCCGCGGCCGCAAGCGGCGAAGGTCTGTGGTGTTCCCGCATTGGGCAGCAGATTGAGCACCTTGCAGTCAATGATCGGGTTCAACGACTCCAGTTCGTCAACGAGAGCGAGATTCTCCAATACATGAGGGCGAAAGAGGGCGCGAGGTAAGGGCACGTTGGGATCTGCCATACCGAATGATGGATAGTCAGTCGATGAGTGTTCTCGTTCTTCGTCTTCGTCGCCAAGTTTCAGGAATTGGTAGAGGTGGCTATGAGGGCATCAATTCCCGACGAGAAATGCGAAGAGAGCCCAATGCCACGTACTGATTCCCAAATTCCGCTGCGACAAACAGGAAACCAGATTTCATGATACACAGGCTGGACGCGACAGGGACGGTATCAAAGTACTTGATTTTGAGGGCTTTGACCTCCTGCTCTTCATGCTCAATCGTAACCTTGTACAAATCACCCTCTTCGGACTGTAGAAGGAAGAAGAAAGCACCCTAGATAGCCGCGTAATGAGCGTATTGGCCTAGCTATGGAGTCAGATACACATACCTTCATTTTATGCATGACTGCTGCAGTGATGATTAGACCACGTTCATCATCCTGAAAAGGGTAGTTTCGGCGAGGGATAGGTACGCGGTGCTGAGGAGCGTCCATGTTGCGATAGACTATATGATCCTCGCAGCACACCAGCACACCTGACGGACCATCATAGCGATCAGATGATGCGGCTTGCCCACCGGGGACCTGGACAAGCAGATTGGCACGCGGATCCGTGGGCTCGCTCCACTTGCGCACGACGTGATTAAGGCCGAGGTCCAGTTCGTAGTAGGTGAGCATCTGCGATCGCGTCAATATCTAAATGGCAATATCGAGATAGGATGATTTATTCACACCTTCTGCGCGTTACTGAAGGCCTCGCCAGTTGTGTCTTGGTCCGATTCCGTGTAGTCAACTTCAAGCGCTGCAAATGTTGGATTTTCGAAGCCGACATCGAGACCAACAACGTGATGTATGATCGCATTGGCTTTGTGGGCTTCGAGGGGAGACGATATTGTGAGCCTCGCGGCGGCGTCGCGATTGAGGATGTACACCAATTTCGTCTTCTCCATCGCGGAAATCATGACTGCACGGCCTTTAGGGTCTGTAGCAAGATATTGCCCAGATACGATCCGTCTCGAGCCCGACTTTCCGTACGTCTCTTGGTGAATTTTCACGAAGCTACTAGTCTGAGGATCGTACTCGAAGATGACGATGCGTCCCGAGTCAGAACCAACGATAGCATAGTCTGATGCAGAGATATGCTGCCTGAGAACGCTGGAGAACTGCCAAAAGACTGGACGTACCCTTGGACCCCCCAGTGAGCCGAAATGCTGCAAGGGAGCGGATGGACCCGAAAACATCACTCGCGATGACTGTCGACAGTTTGCCCGTTTGAGGATCGAGACGAGCGAGTTCGAGCCTTGTCCCGCGCGAGAGGACGAGTTCTTGCTGCCGTGCCCCAGAGAAGTTGCCGACAACAGCGTGTGTGATCGCCGTGGGTGTTTGCACGGTCAAATTGTAGAGGTGCATGGTGGGAAGAGAGGAGACACTCCAGTTCACCGTCACCACGACGTTGAACCCACTGGCAGCGGAGGATGTGAGGAGGAGGAAGGGGGCTTTGGCCAGAACAACTACTTATTTGAATGTTTAGGCGCGG
>KZ084193.1:0-14439 GCA_002092935.1 Trametes coccinea BRFM310 | reverse complement strand
TCTTCATCCTCGTTCCCGAGGGAGATCGCAGACTCCGCATCATCATCTCTTTCAGTCCAGTCAATGCGCTCAGCCAGAGTAAGGCGAGTCCGCTTCGACGAGTGACTGTCCACGCTGTCCGAGTCCGAGGGAACCTCGACGATCCTGCTAGTACCCTCCCCCTTGTCCGCTGCCTTGATCACACCCTCCAGAGCATGAATGCGCTCAATGCTAGGCGTGACGTCGAGCTCGCGGGCAAGGTTGAAAGCACGCTTGAGAGTGCAGTACTTAGACTCACCCTCCGGACCATTAACTTGGACAGGTTTGCACAGAAGCGCACACAGATTGACAGTTGATGTAGGACCGTCTGAGATGGTCACGGGAGATAGGAGGTGAGCGTGGTCATGATCCATGATTCGAAGACTTCTGACTCTTACACTTCCCTTGCCTGGCTTTTCCCTTCTTCTGCTGCTGCTGCTGTGAGCCGCCATTGCCGTTCTGGTGACTCTGCTGCTGCTGCTGCTTGAAGGAAGGGTCTTTGCCCTTGCGCTTGATCGCGCTGAGCTTCTTGGCCTCACCAGCTTTGTTGCGGTTACCTCTAGTAGTGGTCGCCTCCCAGGATGCCACTAAGGCTTCCCGAGCTGCAGTGGTAGTGAGCTCGCTCAGATCATTATCGTTAAGACAAAGCTGAATAGCGTTCTCGTACTGCGAAGGTGCTGCGTCCAAGATCATCAAGGCGCGCAGGTTAGCTGGGATGTTAATCCCTGCACCTTCGAGCTGGTCAAGATTCCCTTGGATCTTGGCGATCGCAGGGCCAGGATGCTCATTCAGCGGAATGCGCGTCCCAATGGCAGCCTTATAGAAGCTATAGGCGCCTAGGGCGGAGGTAGTACCGTAGAGATCCTTAAGATCGTCCCACAGTTTCTTGGCAGCCGTCGCATCCTTGACAAGTTTTGCAACTTCGTCATTCAGGCGCAAGCGGATAGAACCCATCGCCTTGGACTGTGTCATCGTCCAGGCAATGACCTCATTCCGGTTGCTACCGTCCTCCTGAAGGGTAGGAGCTGTAATGCCTGCAGGGAGTTCAACAACGTACCAAACCTCCTGCTGCTGAAGGTAGGCCTTCATCAGGTCAGCCCAGCGGGTGTAGTTCAAACCGTCAAGGACGGGAACAAGCTGCTGAAGCGCGATGGACATGATGTTGAGTATGGGAGTTCTGTGGAGACAGAATGTCAGCATTTGTCCATGCTCACACAAGGCAGCCATAGCGGCGCCGAGGGCAGCAATGCTGAACACTCCCTACACTCTAGCGGCAAAGGTGCAGCCTACATGGCGCACACTAAGGGCCGCGACGTCAAGCCCCTTCAGGGCGACGTCCAGGTATGCTGAGAGCTCATAGATCGCAGCCTTGCCAGGCGCAGACCTAGGCATCAACCAGTTGAGCTGGGAGCATCAGGATCAGGCCTTGCCAGGCACAGATCCGAGCATCAACCAGGGCTCATAACCTGTTGAGCAGGGCTTGCTACGCAGTGGAAAGCCCCTCCGCTCACTTACCTGTAGAGCTCTGGATAGAGGCACAGGTAGTGGTTGATGGTTAAGAGCGACTTGGGATTCTGCTCCTACAGAGCAGTCTTATATACTACTGTACAGGGGCTATGATGTAATACTATATAGTATGATGTAATACTGTATAGTACTGGAGCCACAGTATCCGGAACATTCTGCGACTGTCCGGTAGCCTTGTGTCAGTAGTTGCCTAACTAGGCTATGCTTAGTCAGCACCTAGTTCGCCTTGCCAGGCGCAGACCTAGGCATCAACCAGTAGAATGTTCCGGATACTGTGGCTCCAGTACTATACAGTATTACATCGTACTATATAGTATTACATCATAGCCCCTGTACAGTAGTATATAAGACTGCTCTGTAGGAGCAGAATCCGAAGTCGCTCCTAACCTTCAACCACTATGTGTGCCTCTACCCAGAGCTCTACAGGTAAGTCAGCGGAGGGGCTTTCCACTGCGTAACAAGCCCTGCTCAACAGACATGCTGCTTTCAGAGTCGGGCTGACTCTGTAAACCTTTCTCCGCTAGGTGTTCAAGGATGCAACACTTTTCTTCGCGAGGAGCACCCGGAGCCTTGCTTCTGTAATCCCCGCAATGGAACATATGTCCCGGACATTGGACTGGTACATTCAGGATGAAGAACATTATGAGCATTCAATCTGTGCTGCACTCTCGCTTGCCAAGAAGACACTGGTGAAGTATTACAACCTCACTGATAGCGTGAACACCTATCGCATCGCCATGGGTATGCTCACTCAACTCCGAGTCTCAACGAGATGAGAGCATGGATTGACCAATGACGTCTTATACTGCAGTCCTCCATCCTCGCTACAAGACCGCGTACTTCAAGAAACTCAACTGGACCCGGCTGTGGATTGAATCTGCACGCAAGCTTGTTCGGAATGAATATGACCAGGTTTATGCGAAGCTCCCTCTCCCTGCTGACCTAGACAAGAAGCCTGCTGGTCAGAATGATAGTGCAGACAAAGAAGACTCGGTCAAACATGGCCCAGCAGGCACTGGCAGCTGCAAGGTAAGTGCTCGCATCTCTCAACTCGGAGATTTCCAGGTCCACCTAAATATGTCTTATTGACAAGGAATTGCAGCAGGACGATGAAAACATGTTTGACCGCATTCCGGATCTCTTCCAGACCAACTCACGCCACGGAACGTATGACGAGCTTGACATCTACTTGAAGGCCAAGCCCGAGGATGTCACAGACCTGTTCCCATGGTGGTATGCACGCTGTCATGCATTTCCGCGGCTGTCTCGGATGGCATTGGATTACCTCACGACCCCAGGTATGTATCTCAAGTCCATATACCGCTTGATTCGGAGCTGATCGCGAGCCAGATCAGCAACATCTGTCGATGTTGAACGTGTATTCAGCTGTGGACGTCTCCTTCTCCCTCACGTGTGTAACCGTCTTGGCTGGCAGACGACTCAGGCCCTCTTGTGCATGGGAGCTTGGAGCAACCGCAGTTTCATCAACCAGTGGGACCTCACCGAAGTGGCAAAGCTGCCGGAGGTGAGCGGTGACTCCGAGGAGGGTGATAGTAGTTCCCAGTGGGATACTATCATTGACGTTATCCAGGCAGAGGCGTAGATACATATATGATGACAAGATGTTTACTACCCAGTACATTGACTCGGAGGCAGCCCGACAGATCTTTGCTGCATTGACCCAGGCGACGGACCTCAACCCGGACTACCCAAACCCAAACCCGGTGCGGCCGTACCCCTACCCGCAAAGATGTACCCGTCCCAGGTCCCGGGTCGATGGGTCGGGTATTTCAACCGGTCGGGTAGGGGGTAGCTCGAAATTACCCCGGGTCGTCCCGTGATGTTCACTAAAGGTAAGCATAGACCGTTCTCTTTGGGTGCAACACAACTACTTACACTGCCTATATGCTTCAATAGGGCTCACAAATGGTCTCACTAAGGCTCGTAACCCGGTAACCGGTGGGCACGGTAGGATTAACTCTAACCCGAAGCTTGTAACGTGAACTCCCTATGTATATAGTACATTAATTACTGCTATAAACAAATCATATTTTCTCGTTATTATTTGAACCAATGATCGGGCGTGTGGCATATATTGAACTGGCTAGGACCTGAAACCTTACATTGCATTGTAATTGAGCAAAATCACATACAATGTAGCCAATTGCACGCAATGTGCATAATCGATTGCCAGCCTTCTATTGGATTGGCTACCTTCTGAGTGATCACAAGGATGGGGGGTTTGTTATAGATGGTCTTGCAATTCATCGGCCACATTCCAATTGATTTTGAAGATTATAAGGGCTTGCATCAGCTCGGAAGCGCATGTATGCTCCATGCGCTTTTGCTGATGGTCGACAGCGTAGCACAGCCCCTCAACAATGTAGTCATGAGAATCAAATTTGAGCTTGTCTTGGGTTATCGCCCGGCAGAGCTGTCTTCCATATTGGCTGACAAGCTTGAACAGAGAAGAGGGCTGCATATTATTGTCCCATAGAATATACAAGTGAATAGGATAGTGTACTGGCGCATGAGTACAATATGCAGCGCAGGTCAGGCAGTACGAGGAGGTCAGCGTCGCGACCGTGGCGCGTAGCGTCGTGCGCCTATTTAAGATCTGGACGCGTGGTCAGAGATCAACCCTGCTGACAAATCACAGAATCCGCAGTGCGCACCCTCCCCTACGACCCCGTAATTTGCTGCAGACCAGGTGTAATGTAGTACTTAACGCTCGTCCCTGAGGAGCATGATGCTGTGCGGCACTGCAAATGATGACAAACACCACACAACCACTGCACTCCACCATCGATGCATACGTCGCAGAGCCCTCTGCATCTCCAAGGACCCACTGTCAACCCGTCTCCAGACGTGGGGTTAACGTCGTCTGCTCTGAACATGTCACGGCGATCTTCTGGTCCATGGTCAGGATACATTCGGGATCGATGACAACTAGAGATGCCGCAATCAATGAGGGCGGTCGAGTACGGTGCCCAATATACCCGACGACCGTGCTGCACTCGCAGCAATACATGCTGTCATGAATGGTAAGTACCAACCGCATTGTAGTCTGACGCCCCCTTCAATCTCTGAACCCGCTTACCCAACAGTGCTGCTGAAAATGAGGATACATCCATACCGACGATAGGTTTTGTACACCTGTAGCAAACAATTCCGCACTCCGAAAATATCCCACTTTTTTTACTTTACAGCCTGTACGAGAACGACCTAATCTATCATTAATGAAGATGACGGTTGGTCGTCGCCTAAGCTATCAGCGAGGTAAGTCGCTCCCTCACTCAACTACTGGCTGCACTAAGTTAAGACACGTTACCTATCAGTGATGATCGTGCACAATGCAGAGGAAACCAGAGCTACAGTATTAGAACAACTCATGGTGCCGTCGTCCATATGTCTGTCAAAGCGCAAGCTACATCAGTGAGCGTTGTAGAGCTACTAACTCCCGGCGCTTAGCCGGTCGCATACACATTAACCGCTGACCTCGCGCAGCCGTAAGTTCCTCGTTCCTGAATTCATCACCCGCCCTCGCTCGCTCACTAAGTGATATATCAAACCCCCCCCCCCCCCTGATAACTTCAGAATATAATTGCTCACCGCCCGTCAACAGGCGCCCACGAGCCTAACCCAGAGCCTACTACAACGATCACACCCCTCCTCACTCTCGCCTTCTCACCCCTCACTTTACATCGCCAAACACCGCACATGCCCCTCAAGTACGGTTTACCATCAAGGCTTTACAACTTAAGTATGCTCGTACAGTATCGCCTTCATCCTACAGCGTCCGCCGGCCATCGTTGGAACACTGCGCAGTGATGCCGCGACATTCGGCGCAACCATCGACTTCTCGGCCTTTATAGAGGTCTGTAATGCTTACCAACTGCATATCAACCACACTAACTGTACTGACACACTTTCAGGCTCTAAAAGACATCGGTTTCCGTATTGGTGACCACAAGTCCACGACCAATGTTGTCGCGTTGTGGGGCCCACCTGAACTCTTGGAAGCCGCACACACCATCGGAATTGCTCGCCCGTCATCTGCCACAGAATGGCCCGCCGCCGACCAGGCGCTGTAATGCATTCATTTACTCCGTCGTACGACCTCCACTGACGCCTTTCGCACCATAGCATCGCAGAAGAACTAAAGCAGAAGTTCGGGCTCATGCCCGCCGATTTCATTCAATTTAACGGCGTCCTAGCCTACGGATCTGCCATTTTCATCGAGTCCGACGACTGAGGGTACCGGCCGATTATACGTGCAGACTGAACTTGTAGAATCATTGTAACATAGCTCCGCCGCATCTGGCTCTGCAAATCTTGGAGAATGGGAATGTAATAAAACATGGATTCGGAACAGTTACAGCCTCTGTTGTGCTTGTCATAAAGACTATGCTACGTAGTCATATACGCCTCCATCCTTTACAACCTCCTTGGCCCCGACGCCCTGCGCCTTTAGCGCGCCGATCTACCCAATACCTGCGCGCTAGAACGGGCTGGACTACCCGGTGGAATCGGGCCGGGCGTGCGTAGCAGCGCCATCACCAACAACTTCGTATTCTGGGGGGCAGTGCACTGCAGGCCATTGTCCGTTCTGTTGGCCGTTTTTGGCGCCCGCCTTTCGGGGAGGGGGGAGGGGGGAGGGGGGGGGAGTTCCTAGGACTGCCTATGACTGATTTGCCCATTCAGAGAATCAGACAGTCGCCGGCTGTTACATACTAGTACTTCGGAATGCCGGAGTCCTTGTCATATACATCACGAGCAAACAAGAAAGAGCACCAGGACCCAAGTACGTCAACTATCCCGCTACTTGCCCACCCCAGCTTGAACCACAGACTCTGTGAACGCATGGCGATATGCCGCTAGTCAGTACTGCTTTTCTCTTTGCCTTGGAGTAGTGGAGAGTGCATCCCGGCATTTTCCAGAAAATCTGCACGGAAGGGCACGGTGAGGGAAATTCCTGCTTTTTGTAGTGAGGCATCCTCAGAAACCTTGGCACGCTTAGGGTAGCGTCGTAGTCCGAGAAGTGAAGAAGTCACCAAAGCGTTGAACCCTCCGTCATACACCATCACACGGTGAAAATCATGCCCGTCCACCGCAGCCGCCCGCGAGATCTTGCCGCCGACCTTGATGTTCAGGAGGTGACGAATCTGCTTGAGAAAGCTGAAAATCAGAATCAAGGGACAGTGTAAACAGTAGAGACTCACCTCGGAGTCTGTTGGCTTTGTGTTAGTTCTCTCCAGGCACATATTGAGGAGCAAGCGTGCGACCTCAGCCGGCCATAGGGATGTGCGAAGGGTTGTGAGGAGTTGAGCCGGATTGCCCCAAGAAAAGTGAATCTCGCAGAGCTTGGCGAGCCGTGGAATGTCGAGAAGGCCTGGAGGATGGATCGCAACATAACTATCTTCAGGCAGAAGATGAGGGTAGACAAAGCAATCTAGGACATGGCGGGGAGGGAAGCTGTCGGAGACGGAGTCTGCTAGAGACGGATTGAGCCGGCCAATGAATCCGCGTGGATCTGATCTCAAGACATCTCGCAGTCGTGACCTCCAGCGGCTGAAGAAGTCCTCCAACTCGTACCCTCGGTCGTATGTTCTATACCCAGCGTAGAGAGAAATCCCCAGGCCGTACTTCAACACTCCAAGCGCCGTGCGCATGCCACAGCGCGGAAGGCCAATCTCAGCAACAGGTCAGACGAGGAAACATAAACGCTGCTAGAGTCTAACTTACTGGATCGTAGTCGCTTCCCACCAACAATGCAAGGAGGATCATATCCCCTTGACTAAGCCCGTCTCTCCACAAGGTATGACAACGTAGCATGAACAAGTCGTCCTTCCCTCTGTTCTTGAAGGAGGGGCTGTTCAGAAGGACATCAATCACTTGCAAACAGAGGTTCGATGAGATGGGATCGCTGACCTTCGCAGGATAACTTTTGCCCCATGAATGAGGGCATCGCTGTCTTCCGTCATCACCGCGTCTATGACACCAAGCTGGTTCATTCTGCATAGCTCCGCCTCTGCCTCTCCCGCAGCCTGAAGGCGATCAGCGCCCTTGCTCGGTAGCAGAAGAGGAGAACAAGGATGTACACACCTCGAGCCAACGAAACCCAAATGCTGTGACGAGCTCTCTGACGGCTTCAGTCAGCCAATGGGGGATAGCGGACACTTTGTGCCCCCTTTTGACGGAGGGCCTCGACGGACCGTCCGCTACGAAGATCAAGTGGATGGGGTGTTTGGCAAGGGCGGAAAGCCGGAAGAATATGGTCCGTAGTTCAGGATTCTCCCCTGCTTGTGCGTGGCCGATGGAAAATGTGTTCTGAACTTGATACATCCAGATACTGCTGATAATAAGGGACAAACACTGAAAGACTTCACAGGACCACGCCCTCACCTGACATCGACCCCGATGTAGTACAGCTTGTCCGCACGATTACCGTGAAGTCCATGTTGAAGAGCTAGAGCATTGAGGGAGCGATGCTCGCCAGCGTGTTGCACCAACTACACCACAAGGTGGGGGGTTAGTGATGTCAATGAACTCGGACAGGAACGTGAGGTTCACCTTCCATAGCCCGTCAATACCCATCTTGAGCCAACAGCCCTCCCCTTAGAAATGCTGAAGTGGCGGGCGCCGAGGAGGGAGGGTACACGGTATACTTCCCTGCGGAAGCTCGAGCGCGTTATATAAGATGTATGGAGAAGAAAAGACGGGGATTGGTGGGAAGGGGGGACTCCGAGTCCGTCGACGAGATGCTCTACCCGGAGCCTCCCACTTACCGGTATCAAGCACTCCTGCGATCTCACGATTGTCGCGGTCCATCTACCACGCATCTCTACATCCGCCACACGGTCTGTGGATGAGAAGAGCACTTCGATGAATGACACACTTTGCACACACATCTGCAATAACACGGCGGGAGGGAACAAGCTCGAAACGGGCTCAGAAGCACGCTAACACCATTCTCAGCAGCAACGAGGCCGTCCCACGCTCAAGAACGCCGGCCTCAGCAGGTGCCACTGCACGCAAGGCGGCTGATGACGGATGGGCTTGAGAACGTTGCTTGGATGGGAGGTGCACGTTGACCGCGGAGTTTGCAGTGTGGATCCGTCCAGGACATGCATTGACCGGAAAACGGAATGTAAATACCTGTTGTGCATCTTAACGTTTGACGTCCGGGTCTGCACTGACACGATCATTCTATTCAGCTTCGTCCACGCCAAGTCTGGGTACTGTGATCTCAGATTGAGCACAACATTCATCGACCAGGCACGTCACGATCTGTTTGGCCATCAGACGAGTATGAGGGGTCTGAGAGACCTCCCTGACGTGCGTCATGGCGGTGAGGGTCTGAGAGACCTCCAGGTTCACGTAAACGTACTGGTGTACCGGTCTGAAAGACGTGACAGATGTCAGCTTCTCCGTCAGCCTCTCCAAATCGGGACTCCCCTGTTCACCCCAGGCAGGCCTTACTGCATGTCATCTCTCAGCTCTCTCATGACCAACAGCCAACCCCGCCAATATCGCTGCTCTTCCAAGCCATTTCATCAGCAAACACTTGGGTCCGTGCTCGACGCCGCGTATCATTTGAAGAACACAGCAGTCGCTATCACGATATAGGCCGGCGCGCCTTATCGACCGTGAACTTTCCTTGAGAACAGGCCGATGGTGCGATGTTTTCGCCCTCCGGTGAGTCGGATGATACCATGGCGCGATGCTTCTGTGCAGGAGCTCCGAGGTATGGGGGGGAGGGGGTTTATCACCGGTGGCTGCACCGTGGCAGGTACTCTTCTGGTAGGGAGCGACGGGGGAGTCTCCTATCTGACGGACCGCATTTTCTTCATCAATAGCGGGAGAGTCGGAACTTCGAGTCAGCAAGTGGTCAAAGAGTCATCCAGACCACCTCTTGGCGACTGTTGTCCAGCTCAGGCTCGTCATCGTGAGCCTGCCTGGCAGTAGTACTAGTCTCGGCGCCCGTGTCTGGCGGAATCTGTGCTTTTGCAGTTATACCCGTGGGCAGGCTGCTTTCCCTCGATAAAATCGGTCACTATACCAGAAAAGCGTAACGAATATGGGGACCTCAGCGCGGCGCGCGCTCTGGCACCGCACAATTGGGATTGGTTTCAAGATTCTTCGTCCATGCAAAGCTCCGCAGCTGTCCAGCGTGTAGGTTCGACTTCGTCGTCTGCTATCATCGCCAGCTATCGGGCGGGCCGTCTCATCAAGCTCGCACAGATCTCCATCACGGGCCTCACGCCGTCTCAGCGAGTCTTCTCTATCGCATCAGCCCTATCGTCATTCAAAAGGTTTCCAGCAGCAACCAGCATTCACTTTACATCGATCTACGCGCTGAGCATCGATTGGTATCGTACAAGATGATGCCGCAGGCTGAGTGGGGGCCGCGTCAGTCTATGATACCGAGTTGGAGATACTGAACCAGCGTGCAGGGCACTCGTTCTGGGCGGTGAGCCACACCGCATGCCTTTCTCGATGTGGACACGCTCGGCGAAGCGGTGCCAATCATCCTGGAGAGGCTTGCGTCCGGCAATTTTGCGGGTGATCATTGCCAGAGTGTTTCGGTAATCTACTTCAACTAAGGGTTTTGCAGCAAAGGGCTGTGGATCCGAAGGCTTCCGGCGGATGCACTGCAATGCTGTCCAGTTACTGCTCAATTCGAACTCAGGCGAACTCAAGAAGGTATGTTCACGGACTTACCAGCGGAGATAGTCACTGGCACCTTCTGATGCAATGCGGCCCAGCAGAAGAATTAACAGGTGCTCGCGCTGCAAGGTTGTCATGCGACCTGGCCCGCCCGGCCAAGAGCAGAATCACAAGCGGTCTATCAGTCGCACGGCGTTCGCATGAGCTCCGAGGTCGTGAAACAAAGCGCGGACGGCGACAAGCAGACTTTCGTCGAAACTCTGCCACCATGGCCCCAATTGAGCGGTGTATTCGTCGACAGCACTACGCAGGAGTTCATTCGGACCTAGCCCCATATTACATGCGATCAGGAGGAAACCTCGAGTCCTCACCGACCACAGACGATATGACGAAGATGACGGATCCGTCGATGACATCCGCATGCTCCATGATTTATGCGCGGAGAATGATATCAAACATCCAGGTTGGTGGACCCACCGTACGGGTACTACGCTGGCGAGGTGCGTGCACCGTCGCCCTGAAATTACCACATGAGTTGACCGAGGACGCTTTCAGCGCGTTCGTTTCGAACCTCTCACGGAGTGCCCGCGGCTCCTCTTCCACAGCATCCCCCTCACGCCATGTTCCCCTGGCGCGCTACTATCGTACAAGGACGGTAGGCCCCTTCGGGTGACTGCACCCCAGCAGGACCGTACTGCCTACTGCCGCTGAGGACGAAGCAATATGAGGCCCTCGCTAGATTCTTGCACTTCTTGCACAGGTTTTTTCTTGACTCTTCTTGTATTTGTACCGTAATTGCACTGCACTATGAGATTTGTGCAACCGTTGTCAACCGATAGTCCCAACAGTTCTTCTCGTGCAGGGCTTGTGTGATTCACTGGCACCTACCCGGACAAAAGAGTGCACTTCGCAAGGGGTTGTGCCTGATGCTGACGGGCAATATATGAATTCAGCGTCGACTTTGGGTCCACTTGAACAAGCCCCTCAGACTACTGCAGGTACGGTCCGAGCTAAGGAGTATCTCGGGTTCTCTTCGTGTTCTGGTGGACCAGGCCGACCTGGCAATGTGAGCAAGCGCTGCTCGCGCTGAATCTTCATCATGTTGGTCAGCATGTTCCCGTCTGCCGGATTGTACATCTTATCAATATCCAATTGGATTGTTTTGGCTGGCCTTGAGCTTGAGTGGCGCTGCATGACCATGTTTGTGCGAGAAGGCGGCGCCAGAGCTTACAGGAAGGCGTGTCTGGCGTTCACCATGAAGTAGGTGCGTAGGATTCCCTTCGCCCAAAGCTCTACCTCACTGCAGTCAATGCAAAGATCACCATTCATTCAAGTGCCGGTCATCATTCCTTCAGGTGCGGATAGCGATAATATGGGCAAAGTACATAGAGAACCCTTCACAGGTCAACGTCCATCTTCTCGTAGAGCCTTGCTATGCTGGACGCCTTTTGACAGACATAGTACTTCCCTCCCTTCCTATAAGTAAACGTCTCCTCGAACCGGGTCCCTAGCTCGTGTCTGGCAAGATTGGCTATAGACTGATCAAGCACCTTCCGAGAAGATCTGATTTGTCGTATGATGACAGAAAGAGGTTGTTTTTGGCCGTCTTCTTTAGAGAAGACGAGCCAAAACTGCTCAGGCGCGTACTTGCGATATTGTTGTATCAGATTCTGCAGATATCAAACTCCAGCAGTCAGTGTCTCATTCGATAGCAGTAATAGCATTAAAAACAACTGGTACCTTCCATTCGCCCCAGCTTCTCTTGATGGCAGACCACTGATCGCTTCGGCGATATCTATACACTAACTTCCAGTATGACACCGGTATCGATACACCAACGATCACGAGGGGAGATGAGTGATCCCAGATGGCAAGATCAGCATCGTCGTCCCACATTCGGTTCATGGCGGAGATATCACAAGAAAAAGACAGGCGCGGCGGAGGTGGGACGTCGACATCGGCATAGGTAATGGTCATGGAAACCATTTCGAGAACGTAGAGGCGATCTGACGGTCTTTTCTTTGGTGGAGAAAGGCGTGAGACGGTCATCAATGTGTGGTCAGGCTGACTGAGAGGAGTCATCGGTCGCACAGGTGTGTGTGAATCAGAGGCCGCAGTCGTTCCCATGGGTTCAAGTTTCGAGCTGTATCCGATCCGTTCTAGGCGAGGGACGAGATTATCCAAGACTGTCATCAGATTTGGGAGCATGCCGATGAGTGCGTCCACTTTCTGTTTCTGTACGTCTTGAACAGGCAGAGTAGGCGGGCTGCTGCTGCTGATCCTCTGAGTGTGTGTGTTGACCGTCAATAACGGCTGTGTGGTGGATTGACTGAGAGCTACGGAGTCCGTTTCAAGGGCGAGTTTCCCCACGTTGTTAGCCTAGTAACGTTGATTCTCAGTAAAGATAAAAGTATTATGAATGGCGTTACTCACCCACATGGAAAGAACGCTGGTATGTGCATCAGCGACTTGGCCGGCGTCCTGTTCTCGTGAAAATGACGGCCTACTCGAGGTGTGTACAGGAGACAAGGCAAGCGCCGACGGATGGCTTTCGTGAGATGTGTCAAAGAGCGCTTCTCGTCGACGAGTGGATAGCTTCTTCCGTCGAGCCCGATAGCCTGGTGCGCTGCCAGTGGCCGCTTGCGGGACACTGATGGATGAGGTGTCAGGATGATCCGCTTGATGTCGAGGGCCCTTGTGAGGCCGCGCATGGCCATGAGGGGCTACACTGCATCGAATCCTCAGTAGGTACGCCATTCTACCGTGCGCGAGGGTGACCTACTCCATCTCTTGAGACCATCTGTCTGGATGCTTGGCAAAGTCTGACAACGCTTGAATGTACGATTGTTTGTTACGACTCTGCGACACGATCTTGTGACGGTGGAGTATATCAACCAGTTGAGCGTTCTTCATGCGTTCCCTGGCAAAGCCCTCGTGAGCAACGTGCTTAGGCTGTCAATGTAGACGATAGCTTTACGGCTCAATCTCATAGGTCTCCCATTCTCCCTTGTCGTTACAATAGCGAGGTAGCAACAAAATCTGTGCATCGGCTTTCATCTTGATCAAGTGTGCGTCGTGATACTGATGAAGGTGAAAAGGTTGGCAGAATGTGAGCAAGAGAAGCAGCTCGCCTACGAGTATAAATGTAAAAGCACAGATTCCGCCAGACACGGGCGCCGAGACTAGTACTACTGCCAGGCAGGCTCACGATGACGAGCCTGAGCTGGACAACAGTCGCCAAGAGGTGGTCTGGATGACTCTTTGACCACTTGCTGACTCGAAGTTCCGACTCTCCCGCTATTGATGAAGAAAATGCGGTCCGTCAGATAGGAGACTCCCCCGTCGCTCCCTACCAGAAGAGTACCTGCCACGGTGCAGCCACCGGTGATAAACCCCCTCCCCCCCATACCTCGGAGCTCCTGCACAGAAGCATCGCGCCATGGTATCATCCGACTCACCGGAGGGCGAAAACATCGCACCATCGGCCTGTTCTCAAGGAAAGTTCACGGTCGATAAGGCGCGCCGGCCTATATCGTGATAGCGACTGCTGTGTTCTTCAAATGATACGCGGCGTCGAGCACGGACCCAAGTGTTTGCTGATGAAATGGCTTGGAAGAGCAGCGATATTGGCGGGGTTGGCTGTTGGTCATGAGAGAGCTGAGAGATGACATGCAGTAAGGCCTGCCTGGGGTGAACAGGGGAGTCCCGATTTGGAGAGGCTGACGGAGAAGCTGACATCTGTCACGTCTTTCAGACCGGTACACCAGTACGTTTACGTGAACCTGGAGGTCTCTCAGACCCTCACCGCCATGACGCACGTCAGGGAGGTCTCTCAGACCCCTCATACTCGTCTGATGGCCAAACAGATCGTGACGTGCCTGGTCGATGAATGTTGTGCTCAATCTGAGATCACAGTACCCAGACTTGGCGTGGACGAAGCTGAATAGAATGATCGTGTCAGTGCAGACCCGGACGTCAAACGTTAAGATGCACAACAGGTATTTACATTCCGTTTTCCGGTCAATGCATGTCCTGGACGGATCCACACTGCAAACTCCGCGGTCAACGTGCACCTCCCATCCAAGCAACGTTCTCAAGCCCATCCGTCATCAGCCGCCTTGCGTGCAGTGGCACCTGCTGAGGCCGGCGTTCTTGAGCGTGGGACGGCCTCGTTGCTGCTGAGAATGGTGTTAGCGTGCTTCTGAGCCCGTTTCGAGCTTGTTC
>KZ084192.1:4608-20309 GCA_002092935.1 Trametes coccinea BRFM310 | reverse complement strand
CGAACGGGTGGTGATTGAAGTCGCTAGTGGCTTGGTAAGTACACAGTCAACAACAGAGCACCAACACTCACTCAGTCATGGTGTCCGTGTTCAGGATCTGGAGACAAACCTCGCTGGATTGCAAAATAAGCTCATAGGGCGAGGACATGTACCAGCGGACAGCTTGAATGAGAGGGAAGAGTGGGTCGTCCTCCTGAGGCGGCTCAATGACGCTGCGGATGGCGTGAGGGTCCATGTTCTCGATGTATTCCATCCACCGGGTCGTCATATGCCATGGACTGATGTGACGATGGTCGAGCATGGATGCAGGGAGGGTGGGGCGAGTGTTCAACTGCTCACGCAGAGCAGTGAGGTAGTTGGCAGAGGGTGAGTGCAGCTGGATGGAGCGAGGGGTGACACGGAACCAAGACTTTGCCAGAGGAGCCTCAGAGAAGCGCTGCATCCAGGCTGTAGGGAGGTCCTCAAGCTCCAGCTCAAGATCGTGATCGTTGCGGCTATGAGCGAGGACATCCTTGGCACGAGAGTATGTAGCAGGGCAGGAAGGGCAGCAGAAGCCCCAAGCACGAGTGAGGCCCTCAAACTCCACCTCGAAAGGAGGAGGAGTGGCAGGATACTCTGAGACCAGGCCCTCCTTGCGAGCGAGCTCCTCCACGAACGACTTGGAGATGCTGATACGAGCGTCCCTGTGCTTGTTTTGGACATGGCTGCGGACGTGGGCAGGCAGAACAACAATATGACAGGACATGCAGATAAGACACTTGAGGCGCTGGTTGATCATGAAGCCCCAGGTGGTCAGAAGGCCCGATGAAACATCGTAGAGCTATGTAGGGATTAGGGACAGGTGACGATAGCAAGCACTGAAAAGCACTCACATCTGGGGGATGCTCATCATGCTCAGAGTGTGGCAGAGCATCAGGGGCATCAGGAGGATCTACTGACATCCTGGAGCCCACAGAAACTTGACCAGGGCTGAGGATGAGAGACATGGGCCTAGGGGAATAAGGAGGGGTCTTTGGAGAGGCAGCAGAGGAGACCTGCAAAAGGAGTCAGCAAAAACTCTTGAGGCAAGGCTGGAGTACTCACCAAGGCAGATTTTGGCACAGCAGCATCCTCAAGGATAACAGAAAGAGTGGAAGCAGGAGGGGAGACCTCTGGGCTTTGCTTGGAGATCTGGGATGAATTTCTTGAAAAAAAAGGAAGCTATTGCTAGACCCAGGTTGCACTCACCTGCCACATATGCTTATTTCTTCTCAGATGGGTCATGAGTGACCCATGGTTGGCAAACTTGAGGCTACACCTTTCACCTTGGGGAGAAAGGCATTTGCAGATGATCTGGTCTTGATCATCTCTGATTACCATCTCAGAAGGGTTGTAAGGGCCAGCTCTCTCCAAAGGATACAAGCAAACAGGAAAGATGTATTTGCAGCACTTGGCCAAGTGCTTGCTTTTAGCACCAGCATAGGACTGGTTGCAGATGTCACAGAGAGAAGACATGATGTAGAGATTGAGCACGGAACGCTGAGAACCTGTAGCACTGATGAGCTGGAATGAGGGTAAGAAGAAGGAAGTAAAAATTGACATCCAGGAGATCAGATTAGATATCCCAAACAATGCCAAATAATGGGCAGTGAGCCACGATTATGTCAGCATCTGAGGAGGCAACTGACTTGATTATTTAATCAGGAGGAGAGGCTTGCCTCAGGGGTCATGACGGTAATCAGCCTGCCGCACCTCAGCCACTTCAGCTATCGCTGATCAAGCATATGCATTAGAAAGACAAAAGGCGAGGGCCCAACTTCCTCTCTGGTTGGCAGTTGGTTGGCAGGGTTGCTGAGGCTGTAGGACGCCATCAAGCCATATACATGACTTGCCTCCCAAAAAGTGGCAGCCTTCGTTGGCCTACAACACCTCAGCCAGTGCAGCTATCGAGATGAAACAAATTGCTACAGATGTGTATGACTCCTGGCTACAACTTTCTCTCTCGTTGGCGGTTGGTTGGCAGGGTTGCTGAGGCAGAAAGGGCCAGATACACCGTTTTTAACGAATTTTGGGGGTGACATGCAAGTGCCAATCGACCTGCCGCACCTCAACGAGAGCAGCTATTGGCTTGCAGCAAGCTGTCATACGTAGCCAAGAGGTTTATCTACAACTTTCTCTCTGGTTGGCAGTTGGTTGGCAGGGTCGCTGAGGGGGGAGAGCACCATGAATGAAAAATAGCCAAAATTCCGTTACACCACATGGCACTACCAATCGACCTGCAACACCTTAAGGAGGACAGCTACGGGCATGCAACAAGTTGCCAGGCGTCGCCAAGAGGTCTAGCTCCAACTCTCTCTCTGGTTGGCAGTTGGTTGGCAGGGTTGCTGGCCGGCAAAGGGCCTCCTAACCCAAAAATACCTGACCAAAAGTACCCCTCACCCGGCCGCATGCCCCATGCGGCCGGCATTATATAGATAGGGCTTCCGCATTCCTTGAAGGCACCCCTCTCTCGTCCACACCTGGTGATGGTTTTCACATCGCATCGTGGACCTCTTCTTATACTCAATCATCTCCAGTTCCCTTCCCTCTTCTCCCCGGCACCATCAATGTCACCATCGGAGATTTGTATGCATATTCTTATGATCTCGCTAGTCATTTCCGCTGACGTCCACCATGTTCTCAGCGTCAGCTTTGGTGTCGATGGAACTCGCCGTGATGACTGGCTTCAAACGGAGCCCACCACCGTCGCCCGCATCGTCGGACTCGCAGACCATCCCACTTACGGTCCCGTGAGCGCCATCGTCTCTTGCCCTCCCAATCAAGCATGCTCATCCCTATCCGCCAGATTCTGCGCTTGGCATGGCTATTCCGTGATGGGGAGCTCAATGACGACAACGTGACCAATGCACTCGGGCGCATCTACTCAGCCCAATGCGCCCCCAACGAGTTGCTCACTTCCTCGGTGGAAACTTACAACCATGCTGCAATGGTTTTGAACGTTCTCCCGGTCGTATCCTTTGTCTCCCACACCGTCTCTCTGCCTGTCATCGATGAAAACACCCTCTTCACCAGAGAAGACATCTCTTTCGCCCGTTCAGGTACCGGTTACTTCCTTCCTATGGTGAGCAATCTCCTTTCTTCCATGCCAACCATCGGCCAACTAACCATCATTCCCCACCTGCCTCTTTAAATCAGCACTTTCACGAAAGCATCTGTTCCACCAAGTGTCAATTCGAGAGGTTCATGTCCCTCCGTGCGGCCTCCCACTCCATCCCAATCCTACGATACTGCGAAAACTGCAAGGCCTGGTTCCATCTCAGCTGTTGCCCCCCTTCCGATGCTCCCTCCGTGCTTCTCTTGCCCCCAGCCCCGGACCGTCCACCTCATCCTTCCTCCTTCACCGAGGTCTTGGATCTTACCTCCCTCGGCCGCGTCCCTTTCTCCCTTTCCGACTGGATTTCATGGCAGCAACTCCTCACTCTTCCCATCCAGCGCGGGTGCCAAGAAACTCACTTTCCACTATCCTTCGAGTGCCTTGTGTTTGACATCCGCAAACAGCACCGGTACCAAGGCTGCCCCCCCAACGTCGACAATTGGCTCCTTCGCCACCTCCATCCCGCCCCTCACCTCGAACACAACGCCCATGCACTCCTCAACCAGTTCCGTGCATGGACCTCCCCTGTCCCGGTCGCTTGCCCCTGCTGCGACAACCCCATTTGAGCCTGATGTAGTATCAAAAGTTCTTTTTTGCAACTCCCTACTTTGTAATTGGCTGTGGGCGCTTGAGCCGCTGGTGATGCACTGCTGCGAATGTCCATGACATTCGCTCTTCCATCTGGAATGACAAACCTCTTAGAATGCTCTTTGCAATGGTAATGGTAATGGTCAATTAAGCTACGAGGCTGAGTGTACCCGGAGGCTCAGAGCGCCCCATCTTTGTTTCGTGATTGTGGTGCCAGACACAAATGTCCTCGACATTCGCCCACTGCATTGTGCACCGCTCGCCCTCCTTGGGCGCTTAACGAGCGGTCGTCACCCGCTCCCTGTTGCACATCCGCATTTTGTACAAATCATGCAAGCAGCAGGGCTGCTTAGTCATGTGACTTTACTCAATATAGTCGCTTATACCATATTGGGAACCCTAGCTGGCAGGCCTTGGGGTTAGGTGTAGGGTCTATTTCCACCCTGGGTAGTGTGCCAACACCCTCATAACCCTAAGCGGCGGAGTTTGAATGATGTGTTCAAGACAAGTAATAACTTCACGAAGCGCCGGTCAACCTATTAGTCCGACAGACTATTGGAAGCCCATATTAGTGATTGCAACCACGGTCTGTGACTCCGAGTACATACATTGTAGCCGTGTCCTTGTCCCGCCTCCCGAGCCCTCGCAAGCGCTTGTAATCTCGGCAGAATATTGCAAGCGTCAGAATTCTTAAGGGGGTGGCTGCGCTTTTGCTGATGAACTGTAAAGGACAGAGGCGGCAAAGTACCCACTGTGCGTAACTCACACCACAGTGTCCGCGCTACGCGGACTTGCCCAGCCTGCAAATTAGTGTCTGCACTGCATAGACATGGCTGCATACAACAGTGTCCGCGCTACGTGGACATGGATGCCCTGAAGCATCACAATTAGTTTTAGCTCATACAGCACCGTCCACACAAGATGGGCACATTACTGTGTGCATTGGCAAGTCTGCCGTGGCACCTCCGCAAAGATAATTAACTACAACCCAAAAGACATATATTGCTCTGCACTATGTCTACTCCTCCTCCTCCTCCTCCTCCTCCTCCTCCTCCTCCTCTTCCTCCTCCCGCCTCTGCACCGCCGGATGCTGAGGGCCGAGCAGATTGTTGTTTGCAGCCTGACGACGAAGCGGACTGAGTACAGCAGCCGGTAGGTCAACCAGTTCGCGCCCAAGGGACGGACGAGATGAGCCGCTGCGAGGAGCATGAGGAGCAGGTGGCTGACGCCGTTCGTCAGTTAGATCTTCCTCCTCCTCCTCCTCACGTGCGATAGCATGTCCCAGTACGATTGGGGCTGGGTTGTACGACTTGTACGGGTTGATGGCGATCTTGACACCGTGGCGACGGCCGGACTCCTCGCTAGGCAGAAACGTCCACGAGTGAATGGACTGCTGAGGTACGCGCGTATCCCACAGACGCTGAGTATCAGTGTGCGGGAGCCAGTAAAGCTTTCGAAAGAGAGGGAGGATCTTCTCTCGAACTCGAGCAAAGTCCGCAGAGGGCATCTGCGCGCGGAGACGGAGCCACAGCTGGAAGTATCGGCACGACGGGAAGTTCTGCATGCGTTGGAGTTCTTTGCCATGCGGTGGAAAGAACCGGTCGAATTGGATGACGTCCCAGTAATTCTTGTCACGGACACGCCACCAAACAGCGCAGAACGGGAGAACGGGGCGCATGAAGATGTCGATAGTCGCCAGAAGCTGCTCGTCGTGGGAGAGAGTCGTGTACGCCCCGTCCGCGCGGCTGCGGAGGTTCGGCGAGACTTGGATGAGGTCGAAACCGAATTGCGCCCAGATTCGGTCGATAAGTGCGTCCAGGTCGGTATGAGGGCCAATGGAGTCTTCGCCTTCGGGGTCGGCCATCACAGACGGGATGTCGGGTCCCGTGAGAAGGAGGCGGGTGCGTATCTTCAATCCCATGTCCCGCAGCCCGAGATTGAGCGGACGGACTGCTCCAGGGTTCATGTGTTGAATAGGGGCGGTGTGTGCGGGCTTGTTTGCGAGGCGTGTGATGTTGGCCTCCTTGCGAATGCGCGAGAGTCCTGTAGCACCCATGCGGGTCTGTAGGTCGCCGAGAGAGCCAGCCCGGTAGAGGGAGAGAAGCAGAGACAAGTCCATCTGGTGAGAGAGATTCGCGGGTAGACGCCACCACCCGTTCGCGGGGTCGCGTCGGATATCGCAGAGAAAGTAGAGCCCGAGACGGTCGCCGACGCCTTCGAACTCGTCCGGGTCGTACTCCAGGTCGCTGACGTCGTCCTCGGCAATGTCGACGTCCTCGGGCACGAACATGGCGGACATCTTGGCCAACGCGCGATCGGCGGCCCAGTCGCGAG
Organism: Trametes coccinea BRFM310; assembly: GCA_002092935.1. Taxonomy (NCBI): domain Eukaryota; kingdom Fungi; phylum Basidiomycota; class Agaricomycetes; order Polyporales; family Polyporaceae; genus Trametes; species Trametes coccinea. The sequence goes on along the minus strand of KZ084192.1, from coordinate 14,254 downwards.
GGCGCGACAAGGTCGCGTTCAGCATGTAGATGAGTGCAAGGCCGAGCTGAAGGGAGGGGCGTTGAGCGCGCGATTCCGGTGGGTCATCTACGAACTCCGAGAGAACATAGTTTATGGCGGCGATACGGCAGAATTTGAAGTCCCTGGTGAGTGTCAGTGGTAGAATGATGTTGAAGGAATAAAGAAACTCACCACCAGATTGAGTTAGGTATGCAGACCGCCGAGTTACGCAGCAGGTCGTCGGGAAAGGTCGTGAGGACGTGAAGGGCCTTCTGGATAGATACGCGAACTTCAAATCTTGCTGTGCCGTCTTGAGTCTGGCCATTCACGCCTGCACACTCGGAGAAGGTCCGCGCGATAACTTCAAGGTCCTTGATGAGGCCGGGGAGAGTTCCGGGGTAGAGATTGGTGCCGCGGTGAGGGCTAAAGGAGCCTTGATGCAGCTGGTATGTGACAGCCTTGTCGGTCGTGTAGACGTTGACGTAGCTGACTTGATCAGCGCGTCCGCGAGTTCCTGGAGACGAGCGGAAGCCGGCCAGGTCGAAGAGGTGGCCGCTGAGGTCGACGAAGAAGTTCGAGCCGTTGACGAGAGCGGTGATGTCGTTCGGTTGTTTAGACGGGAGAGCGTGCGCGAGGAGTCGATGGTGGGCCGCGGACATCCACTGCACGACGTGGTCGGGACGCGAGACTTCCATCCCAACGTCGCAGTACCAGTTCTTGAGATTGTCGTCCGAGTTTTCAGCCTCGAGATCGATGTTTTCAACGAGGTAGTTGAACATGTCTTCGCGCGCGTCCGCGTCGTGGAAGGGAAAGGAGAACATGCCTTTGGTGCCCCGTAACTCGATCATGAAAAAGAAATCCGCGAGTCTAGCGTGAGCCGCAAGATTGTCGTGGAGGGTCCGGGCGAAGTCGTCGAGTGTGTCTGTGGGTATGTCGACCGAGCCAAGGTGAAAGCGACCGCGCGGTCCGCGATACAGATCCATAGCAGCTTGATAGGACGGCGGCCAGTGTGCGCGCATCTCCGGGGCGACGGACTGAATGGTCGGGAGGATGCCAGTGTTGTAGAGGTCGGCGAGGTCCTTCTGCGTGAGCTTGGGAGTACCAGCCTCGGCGTAGACGTGAGGGAATAGCATGCGGACCTGCGCGCGGGTTCCAAAGCTCGCCATGCAAACGTTGCCTAGACGGTGGAGAGGCACAACTTTCTGTTGCTGAGGAGATTGTTGATAACTGCGCCGCAGAGAAAGAAACGTACGAGAGACTTACCCCGCGTACAGTGATGGGGATACTGACATGGACGTCCTTCGTCAGCGTGAATTTGAAGGAAGGAACGGGATAGATGGAGAGCGGGACGTTGAGGGGGAGCTTCTTGGTAACTCCTATGAGCGAGTCAAAGTCGCCGGTGAGTGTACAGGTGTTACGACGCGCGGGCGAGGAGCGTTGAATAGCATTGACGAAAACGCGCCGTTTGTCCCCGTCCTCCTCCGCACGCCCGGCCAGCATGAGCAGCACGAACTCGTCGGTAAATCCTTGATCAAGAAGAGCTTTCGCGCTGTCCAGGAGGTCCGGCAGGCCTAGCTGCAGAGGCCGGAGGTGTTCATCGGGTGGATTCATTGCAGGCACGATATGGACGACGTGGGTGGGACGGCAACTCAGCGGAGCGCACTCAGCTGAGGGAGGAGGTTACAGAGTGGATGGGCAATCGCCATCAAGCAGGAGTCTTGGCGGATTTGTCAGTGGCGGCCGCAGCTCGGGGAGATATGTACGCGTAGCGCGTACGTGCGCGTGTGGTGCTACATTGGTTCTGGGCGCAGTGGCGAAGGGACGATCGGATTGGACATTGAGGACGCATTGCAGGCCTGGGGACTCCGAGCGTACGCGCCGCGCGTACCCGTACGTACCTCGTTCTTCAGGCCCTGCACAGTGATTGACCGCCGATGGTTTCGCTGAACTGCAAGACCGGGGGAACGATGTACGCGGAACGCGGACATGTGCTGCCGTTGGCGACAGCGTGTCATGCGCAAGCGATAGAGGACGGCGTGCGGTTCGCGCGCCGCGTACCCCACGCGCCGTTGCAGCGGATCATATGCACATCACACAGGGCAAAGGGGAAGAGACTGATTCATTGGGACGATAGTAGTAGTACAAAGTTCAAGAAGAGCGGAGAGAAGCTGAGGGGCGAGGAATACATGTCAGACAAGAAAGAAGACATACGAGATGCGACTAATACGACTGTTCGACGGCACAAACCTACTGGCGACGGCGGCTGTTGCTGCGGCTGTTGTTCCTCGAGGCCTTACGGCTGCCGCGGCTACCACCGCGGCCACGACCGCGGTTCTCGCGCGAGCCACCACCGGCCGGAAGCCCAGAGAGACCTTGAGCACGGCTCGGGCCAAGTCCGAGTGCGGCCGCCTGATCCCTGCGCGGCGCGCGCGATCCCCTACCTCTGCCCTTGCCTTTGCCCTTCTTGGGCTCGGGCACCGGCTCGCTACTGCTCTCGTCGCTGCCGCTGCCGCTGCTGCCGCTGCTGGACTCTCCGCTTGACTCCTCAAGCTGCGTCGGCGAGGTGTAGCCGCGCACCTTCTTGCGCGCCGGCGACTTGACCTTGCTCGAGGCGCTCGACGCGCTCTGTGGCGAGTCGCCGATGCTCGCGGCTGGATCGTCGACGCTCATGGGCGAGTCCGGGTTCGCGGTCGACGCGGAAGGGCGGGGCGGAGTAACGGGCGGGTCAGGCGCAGCGGAAGAGGACGCAGAGGGAGTGGTAGACGGCGGCGCGGCAGGGGTATTATAGCCGGAGCTCGTTGTCACCGGCGTGTTCGCGCCTGTGGACGTTGAGGTGGAGAGGAGCATGCCGGGAGGCCGGTTCGCCGCGATAGCTCTGTCGGCAGCTGCGTTGGCAGCGTCCAGCCAGTCGTTGCCGGTGGGCTGAGCCATGGTGACAGCGCTCAGGGAGCGCGGCGGGCCTGGGCGGTTGAGGGAGGGAATGTCCTGGGGACGAATCATCGTCCAGATCGTCTTGCCAGGCGCGGGGACCGCCTTCTTGCCCTGTGGAGGGGCGGAACTCGTCTGGCGGTCATGTGTGCTGCCCGCAATCCCCCCACGACCGCGCGCCGAGGCCGAACTGCCCTTGCGGCCTCGCGCGGAGGCAGACTCGCCGTCCTTCTCGTTTGCAGTCGATTTTTTCGCCCGACCTTTGCCCTTCTTCGCAGAAGTTTGCTCGGTGCCGTCGGTGGTCGTGCCGTCGTCCTCCTGTCCATCCGGATCATTGTCCGAGCCACCAATGAGAGCCCGTTCTAAGTATCGAAAAGTCAGCGTGGAATGCATACATTAAAAAGGGCTACAACTCACGCAAGTTGGTCGGCATATGCATAAGTCGTCGATGCGCAAGGCCCTTGTCGAACGATATGCCGCCGATGAATACGTCGGATGTTCCGTCGGCAATGACGTGGTATTCGATCGTCTTCTTCTGTTGAGGATGACGCCAAACCCGGCCCATGAGTTGCTCGGTCTCTTGCGCGGACCACAAGTTATCCTAAACAAGTGTGAGTATATGAATGAACAAACAAACTGCAGGGCGTACCATAATTATGACAATGTTTGCAAAGGCGATGTTCAATCCGACGGTTCCTACGTTCGACATGAGTAGGACCTGCTTGACGCCGCTTTGGAAAGCTTTGAGCGTCGCAGCACGCTGTGGCGGGGTGGCGCGACCCTGGATTTCTTCGAACTCGAAGCCATGCTCTTGCAGCGCCTGCGATTTGCGTAAGTGAACATCAGATTACAAGACGAATAGGACAGAACCTTGCGAATGATCCAGTTCTGAGACGGGAAGGCCAGGTAGACGATGATTTTGTCGACCGGGGCACCAGGGACGCTGGGCCAGTCCGCCCAACTTTGCGCGTCGTCCGACGAAACAACATGTCCATCGACAATAACCGCGGGTGGCGCGCAGCTCTTGTCCTTGTGATGATGAAGCAACGCCAGCATGGCGTCGACCTTGGTGGATGGGAATTGGGCGTAGGTGATAGCTTCATGGTCGTGAGGGAACTGATAGCCTTCAAGATCAGGCGCAAACTTGTGCAGCAAAGCCTGGCGAATGCCGAGATAGAAACTCTAAAGGTCATGGTCAGCTTGTTCAAGCCATAAGACTATTCAGCAAACTAATGAAAGATGCGAACGCGGGTGTGCGAGACTATGCTCCCGTGTTGTCACGCTCATCCCTCGGGGGCCCAAGTCCGCGCGGCGCGGACGCGTGCGTATGCTTGTCATCTCGGCGAGTGACTCATGACCTCTAGCCAACGAGTACGCGTCGCGCGGACCCCGACGTATCAACCAGCTCTCATGTGCGACGGACATACAATTCGCGCAGTGCGTGCGCAACGGCATGGACCGCTGTCCGCGCCGCGCGGACGCGTGTGTCCCACTGTGGGTACTCACTCACTTCGCTCGCTGATAGCGACGCCGCGTACGCGCTACGCGGACCGGGCGCAGTGTAGGCGCACGACAATATTGAGGGCGCCGCACCCCACATGCACGTACGCGTAACGCGGACATGACCGGTGTCGTGGAGCCGCAACAATACCCGCCGAGATACGTGGGGCGTCCGCATGCGTAAGTGCTCCGCACAGACACGTACCGCTATCGCCGCACACCTAGCACGCCGGCGTACGCGCCGCGCGTACACAACGAACATCAATCCGAGATCAAAAAACGTACCTCGAGGTTTTTCTTGGTGGCCTTGGTCCCCTCCCCCTGTAGCTTCTCAGCGAGGACATGTTGAACCTCCATCTCGTCGTCCCGCAGGACGACGACGAAAGGCACTCGCTGGATTGGGTGCAGCTTGTGGATCGGCTTGTTGTCGAGATCCAACGAGGATGTTGTGCGGCGAATAACGAAGTCCGCCATCCGGGTGCGGATGTAGTCGACCCACGAGAAGAGCGCCCTGCGAACGGGCCGTTCGTCGTTGGTCTCGGGGTTCTCGCCGGACGCAATCGCAACGTTGTTCGCGATCGTTGTGTCGCCGTCCTTGCGTTCTTCGTTACGCGCGCGATTGAGCGCTTTGCGATGCTCGTCGATGATGTCGTTGTCGAAGCCGCGGATGTGGAGGACGCGAGCAAGCAAGACAATGTCCTAATGAGACAGTCAGCGCCGATGGATAGAGAGCCTCACAGATACTCACCATCGGGCTTGTGACGATGGGCGTAGCCGTCATAGCCATAGCGAACGTTGCTTCGCGAGCAAGCTCCGCTGCTGCAACTTGTGCCGGCCCCGGCCTGCGTACTGTATGAGCCTCGTCGAAGATGACGACGCCGACGTCGCGTGAGAAGATTGTGATGTCGCGGAGGTTTGGATCATTCGACGCGGTGCGTCTCATGGAGTTTTCGAACGAAGTGGGGGGCTTGTCTCCGATAACGAATCGCATTTGTGCATCGGACTTCAGAGCCTGTAGACATCGTTAGTTCGCGTCAAGGATTTGACTGAATAAGTTACCGAGTACGTCGTCAAGATGATGACAACGGAACCAGCCGGCACAGCGTCGAACGCTCGCCAGAATCCCGGCCGAGTCTCCGCTGAACACGACCCGAGGTACGGCAAAATCGTGAAGATGCCGTACTCCATGTACCGGTGCATCTCGCTCGTCCATTGCTGGACGAGGTTCGGGGTGCATACCACGACGTGCATCCGATGAGGGAGTGGCTTCGCGCCCCGGGCAGACTGCTCTATGGAAGGAATGAGCGAATATCGAGGTGTTGTATGTATATACCTCACTTACCGAAGCGCGCGGGATACTGACCGCGAGTCTCCTTGTTGACGCGGAGCCACTCATACATCGTGATGGTCCCAACTGCCTGCAGAGTCTTCCCGACGCCTACCTGATCCATCAACAAGAGGTTCTTGCCGGCCATCAAGTTGTCGACGATTTTGAGGACCCCGACCCACTGGTGCCAGAATGGCTTGAGTTCTGCGGCGTTCGCGCCCGCCAACGCCTTGCGGCCGGATTCGGTCCATGGATCTTCGTTGCCCGTCAGGTCCGTCGTCTTGTTGAAGAAGGGGAAATGCTCCGTTGGGAGCCCGAACGCGACGCGTATTTGATCGATGGTGAGTTTCTTGTACGCCTCTACGCCCTCCGCCCACTCGATGGGTTCCGCGGGTTCGAGTTCGATGTCGCCGTCGGCTTCCGCGGCTTGAATCACCTCCGTGACGCGAGCGAGCATGAGCTCGGCCTCGTGCGCTGACGGCATGTTGTCCAGGGCCAGCCGCAACGCCTTGGGAAGCTCTGACAATGAATAGCTGAGATTAGTACCGCGATACAGTACATTGTAGATTATTGTGAGATGGCGTGCGTACTCTTTGCCTCAGGTGCGTCGAAGTCCTTCTTGAGAGTCGACTCAATGCCCCTGAGCACGCCCACAAGCTCCTCATGGCGGCGGCCTTTGACGGGGTGGTCTTGATAAGCACTGAGCTTCGTGACCAAGGCCTGCAGAGCTTTGAAGTGGGCCTTGAGTTCGTCGTGCGTCGCGCCCGGCTGAGCACACACTGCGAACAGAGCGTCAAACAACTGGCTCCTAAATGTGCGAACGACTTACCGGCGGTGGTTCGATCCAGTTCGGCCTCCATGCCCTCAATCACACCGCGGTCCCGCTTGACCGTCTTCCGCCAGCGTTGCCAAGTAATGCCGAGCAGCTGGCGGAAGAACGTCCACGCCGCTTCTTTGGTTTGATAGTCTTGCAGGTGAGATCCGAACCAAGCGTCGATGAGCGCGGGGATGACGGGGAAACCGCGCTCGGCGGGCGGAATCTGCGGAAAGTCAGCAAACGTTTATCTGCGTAGCGGCGAGGTGCGGACGTACCCCCCCCAAGTCGGGCTGAGCTATGGCCTGCATGTTCACGCCGTTCTCCGCGAGGGCCGCGTCGATCTTCGACTGAAGCTGCCATGCAACGCGTTTCTTGTGCAAGTAGTCGACAACGGCCTTGCGCCCAGCCGCGTGCTGGTTCTTGCTGGCGGCCCGGTCGAATTTGAGACGGTCGTCGGATGCCCAGTAGGCCGTCGCGTACGCCTGCGCGGCTTGGATCTCAGAGAGCGTAGAGCTGCAGTTAGCCGGTGTGGCGTGAGGGGAGAAGATGGGGACCGTGTCGACGACGGCTGTCTTGAAGTCGGCCCAACAGAAAGGCGCGGGGTCGTCCATGGAATTGGTGTCCGCGACGAAATCCAGCCACAATTGCCGCCATGTGACGGACGGCGTGCGCTCAGTCTGAGTTTTTCTAGACATGATTGGGTACGGAGAGGGTTGTAAGGCAGGCTAACGTGAACTTCAGAGGGAAGGGGGATGCAGACGAAAGGCGTACGCACCTTGAGATAGATAACCGTTCGAGGTCTTCGCGGCGCGCGACTGCGCGGGCCTTGCCTGTGAGTCGTTGCTGGGGAGTGTGCCGTATGATGCCTTCTGCAATCGGCCGCGTTCCGCCGGACCTGATCGATATGGTTTAGCAGATGCCATAGGCAGAAAGGTTTACTGACCTTGGAAGAATTCGAACGCGTCGATGTTGAGCATTTGCTAAACACTCAGCCTCCGTGCACACCGTGCTCGCGAGGCTGAGTTCTCAAGCGTAACTGAGGCATATCGTCGGTGGGATTACTGCGTACTTACGTAGATCCAGATTGCGCTGTACGCCTGCGTGTGAACGAAGCGTGCTGTATTCTCCATTCCAGGCCGCGCCGATCGTATATCCGCGTCGCGCGGACGCCCACTATCAGCATTCGGTAAGATCAGCACTCAAGCTCATAGGGCAGCAAGATCTTACCCGTTTGATTGATCTGCAACGTTTGCGACTGCTCGGTACGCGTCGCGCGGACGCTGCGTGCCGAGGACACCCGCGTGTTGTGCTCGCGGGGGATCTGCGTGCCAAGTACGCGTCGCGCGGACGCTGCCTGCAGAGGACACACGCGATTGTCCTCGCGGGATTGTACGTACCGTGTACGCGTCGCGCGGACGCTGCCTGCGGGCCGAATCCGCGCTTGTCGGGTGTGACGTGACGACGAGGACAAGCACGCAGCGTCCGCGCGGCGCGTACTCGCATTCTGATGCTCTGCTTTTTCAAATCCACGCCGTTGCGTAGCCTCGTGTCGCGGACTTGCGGACTCCCACCGAACGCCAAGCGGGCTAACTCTCGCGATGGTCCTTCACCACATCGCTCACTGCCGCCGCGCTCAGCTCTCCTGCGAAGTCCTCCGCTCCCTAGTGGCTCTCTGCTGTCCTTCCACACCCTGCTCTCCTGCGCCGCTCTTCCCTTCCGCGGCGCTCCGCTGTGCCGCCGTGCTCAGTCCCCCCCACACTCAACTCTGGCTGTCAATCTCCGTCGTACGCGGCGGGCTCCGGCTTAAACACGAGGTCTGCGCCGATCCCATCACGGACGATCCGAGCCGCTGGACGGCTAAGGCTTTCGCCCCAGAACGAGGTACTCTTTTGCCTTGCACGCCGCCGACGCATGGCAAGGCTGCGTGCTGGCGTATCCGACGCAGCGGGGTCACCAGCGGCCGCCGATCCCGCCTCTTCCTCCAACTCCGTCCTCCAACGTCCAACCGTCCCAGACATCCCCCCTCCCACTCCATCCACGCCGTGCTCCTCTGTCTCTCTCGGCTGGCAGACTGCTACCTACTTCAATCCTGCCGGCCGCGATGAGCATTGTAATCCCACGCAACGCTGTGGAATGGGCCCGCGTCTTTGCGGGCGCCCGCGTCGCTGATCGCATCGCAGGTGAAGTACACATCTCACTATTCACTCACAGCTGTGCTAACTTCCACCAGTTGTCGGGCATGCGCCGCGCGGCGGCTTCTGCGTCAAGGTTGGAGATTAGTATGTTCTCTAACTGTTTGATAGCACGGCATGTTTAATGACCGTAATGCAGTGTCACTGTCAAGCCCGACGGGTCGCGCCGCGATGACGTGCACATCCAGGAGGAGGAGTGGGTCGCGCAAGTGCGCGCTTTGGCTATCGCAGACTTACTCGGGCCTGTACGTCCCTCCCCCGTTCGCCGCATGTTTCGTGATACTCACCGACTTCTTCTAGCTTGTCAAGCTGCGTTGGTTCATCCGAAGCAGGGACCTCTGGCTCCGACAGTGCAGCGACACATTCACTAGCGATTACTTCAAGCTTGCCGGAGAAAACAAGCTCTTCCCTCTCCGCCACGAGACTATCACCTCCGGCGATGCCATCCACGAAGTCATCGCCATCGAGCGATTCGACCCCGCCTCGATCTCTCTCCGCGCATTCAACGACAAGACACTATACTACCGCGAAGGCTACTACTTCGAACGCGTACTGATTGCTGACTTCTATAGGTTGCCGAGGGTAAGTTCAGTCTCCGACAATGTGCTTCTTTTGCTAACATCTGTGCAGGACACCGTCACACTCCTCTGCACTGGCAGTGAGTGTACCTTTCATGGCCTGTACGACCCCGACGAGCACAAGATGCGCTACTGTCACGACTGCGCTATGTGGTTCCACATCCAGTGCATGGAAGAATCCGACGTCGAGAGTCCGACATTGCCTCCGTACATCCAACCTCGCAACCCGAGCGCCGCACTGCCTGTCTGTCAGGAGGCTCACGACCACTGGCAGAACCTCCTTCGCTACCCGATTCAGCGTGGA
>KZ084190.1:0-24015 GCA_002092935.1 Trametes coccinea BRFM310 | reverse complement strand
GGCGTACGCGACCCCATAGACCCGCACGAAGCCTCCTAGGTGCGCGCGCGACCACGCGCGACGACGGCGAAGACCTGCGAAGGTCTGCGAAGGCCCCCCCCACGACCTCAAGCAGCGGTTTCCGGCTATCCGGGAGCGCGGAGAGCCGCGCCAAGCCGTGGCGCGCTCGCCGAGCGCGGCATTGACCTCCGGAGCGTAGAGCGCCGGGCGCGAAAGTGTTCGCGCGCGCCGCGCGCCGTCGCGGCATGTTTCCGTGTTGTTTCCGTAGTGCATCGGCCGTAGCTACCGACTCTCTCTTGTAAATACCGACGCGAAGCGTCCAGAAAAAAACAGATTCCTGTTCCCCCACGTTCAGCATCTCAAACTGCGTCTGCGTCTGCGTCTGCGTTGCGTCCCGCGTTCCCTTTGCGTTGCGAATTGCGTTTTACTGCGTCTGCGAATACTGCGAAGTCTCCGCGAATAGCGTTGCGAATCCTGCGAACTCTGCGAACTCTGCGAATCAAGCCTGCGCCTCTATAGCGTCCTGCGAAGCTCGCGAAGCCAGCGAAGATCCTTAGCGAAGTTTTCCCTCTCTCCCTCTCCCCTGCGAAGCAAAGGGCGGCCAACCCTCGCGAAGACTAATAGAAGACACTCCCCGTCACAGGGCACCCGACACGAACCTTTCCGCATCTCCTCCCTTCGCGTCCTTTGTTCCGCGTTAGCGAGACCGCCGGCCTCGACCTTCAAGAGGCTCTCGGCCGGATTCTCCCTCTCCTTCAGGGGTGGGTTCGACGCATCACCGTTCACTGTGAGCGACTCGCCTGGATTGTACAGCCCATGGAAGACGGATAAGTACCGAAAAATACTGTTCCGTATCGAATTACATGTACCCCGAGCGCTATGAATACACCAGGTTACAACGAAGGAATGGATGGAGTAGTAGAGAAACGTCCTGTCCGCTTTACATAGCACTCGTTGTCCAAATGTCAAAAGTCCACAAAGTTCCCCGGAGAGTCACCATCCTCCACATTCCCATCGGGTGTTCGTGGAAAATGCGGATCATCCAAGTCGCTGTCGCCGTACTGCAGGAAGTGGTCGATGACTTCGCGCCAGTCTGAGTCTCCGCCGTCGTCCCAGAACTCGTGTGGCGAGTCCTCAACAAGCATTGGCGTCTGTACAGGCTCCAGGCCGCCGCTGTGGAACCACCGGTCGACTTTATCCCCGTTGCCGAATTCTCGTATGACGACGTTTGGGCTCGTAGGGCTGACCTGAGATGTGGAGATGAGAGGTATTGAGAGCGGTGTCGGCCTGTGAAGCTGACGGCCGTGGAACGTGGTTGTGGCGTAGGACGGCGACTGGACGGGAGAGGCGGTGAAGGAGAAGAATGAGTCCAGGACAGTAGAGTCCGCAGATTCTGCCGTTGGGGTGCTGGCGTCGACCAGCTTCAGTCGATAACACTGAGGCGCGTATGATATTGTCTGCTCTGATAAGATGGTCGATAGTGGATCAAGGTCCGCATCGGCATCGCTTTGAGAAGACATCATCAAGTTTTCCGCCATCTGAGTGAACGAAGAGTACCCACTAGGGCAAAGATGTTTGTGGCGGAGAGGTCCTGAGTGTGTGGTGCCCCGCTCGAGACTTCCAAATATCCAAAATGGGTGTTCTGCTCTCGCTTTTGGCTGAAGACACCGACGGAGATACAGCGGATCGAGGACCATGCGGCCTACGCGGAGGTCGGTCTGGGGAGTGGAGGCTGGTGTTGATCTTCGAGAGCATAGTGTGGGGCTGCGGCGAAGGAGCAGGAGATGGATGATAGCTGGACGCCCTCCTCTCCCTGGGAGTTTTTAGGGACGAGCTTCTCAAGATGGGCGTCTCGCTGTGGGCAGTGACGGATGTCGATGCGGATGGCAGCGTGATCATGGACGTCGAATTCCGCCTCCGCCTGGCGTTTGACGTGATGGTCATAACTCTGAGATTGGTAGAGCGGCCGCTCAAGTGGCTGGTGTCGATGCTGGTGCTGTCCGACAAGGGACGGTTGCGGCGCCACGGACAGGATGTAGGTACCGCTCACGGACGTGGCGACCCTTATAACTTGTCAAAATCGCAAGGGAGATGTGTCTGGCGCCGTGTAAACCTGTGCTTGGTGGGAGCTTCTATCCGCGAAGTGGAACGGAGGACGACCGTGCGGGTCTATTCACACGTCGCAAAGTCCGGGTTGACCGTAGCATCGTCAGGCGATGCAGAGCCGTGGCACTCCGGAGTCTGGGCAACCACGCCTTTGTCCGGCGAAGGCATCCAGTGCTTTGCGAGTGGGGGTCGCGCCTACGATCTGGGTCGCTCGGCGAGTTTCTTCTTGGTGGTGAGAAGGCATCAAATCCGAAGTCATACTGTCATGATGAATGTGATGAACGGGACGTTCTCGGAACCGTTCCATGGGAATAAGTGCGAACACATGCAAACGTCCGTACACATCTTGTCATACTTGCAACTCCTGTTCGCACCAATGTCGCAGCCTAGGTTGGATGCGGTGATACTGACGGACAAAAGAGCGTTGGGCAAATCCTTGCTCAAGACACGGTAATGCACAGCGTTCTATCGTGGCAGTATCAGTGAGCTGACCACTCGGCGGCAGTGCATCACGGATCCCTGCCCCTGAGGTATTCGGGGAAGTCGACGTCACAATCACTTAGACAACTGGTCCGAAAGCGCAAACGCTATCAGATACGTCTGACGGACTGGACCGATCCGCACTGCGCAACGCTCTGCAATACAAAGGTGTACCCAAGGGCCCTCGGCCCATCGAGGTTGCTGGCGCAGTGCTTCAACGTAAGAGGGCATGATGGTATGCGTACCGAATTTGATGAAATCTATCACCCGGCCCACACGATTCACCATTCGAGCAGCTCGGCACTGCGTCCGAAACAAAACTGTGGAGATGCAATGAACATGCATAACTAAATCGGAAGAATACCAGAGAACGTAACTTACTGGAGGATTTGAGTAGGGTTGTGCGCTGATATACATTACGAGGCATTGACAGATGGTAACATGGTGTATGGTACGGATTGGTCCGAGGCAACTGACAACGCAAAGCGGCTGCTGACGTTCACAGCGAGGTCTTCGGAACCACGTCGAGAACATGTCTGGGCTCGCTGACGCATTGGATCATCTACTTCGGACAGACTCGGCCTGCGTTCTGGCCTGGGTGAGAACCCCCTGCTGTTGGTCCGCGAGCACTCGACGCTTGTTGAAGTAGTCAATCTTTCGGAAAACCAGTTGAACAAACCATGCGTATGAAGCAGAAAGGGGGGCACAGCTTACCCAGCTCTTTGCGCAGCTCTGTTCGTACTTCTTCTTCGTCTCCGCGCATGCATTGCCCTCATCTCCCGGCTTCACGATGTTATTTGCATCCAGGCAGGCGAAGTACGCATCCCGAGAATCCCAGCAGCGTTGGCGGTCCTGCCTCGAGGTCGGGTCGAGCGTCTCAGAAGACTTGCTGCTGGAAAACCAGCCCATAGCTGGAAACACGCGCAGGAGATGTCCAACAGACGATGAGGGAACGGTGGCTAGTAAGAGTTGCCTGCAAGTACTGGGCCTGGGTAAGTTAAACCAGCGTATGTTTTGTTTTTCCTAAACTAAATAATTGAGCATGCATGCCCAAATATGGACATGTTGTGACCCTTTCAGCGGCTTATCCTACTTAGCGAAGTTGTAGCTGCACCACCACCACCTGTTTGGCTACAGTACCGGGACGACGACAACGACGACGACGACAGCCCTCTGTAGCGAGCCCGTCGCTTTATGCGACACTCTGTGATACCCTGCGTCTCCTGCCTAGATGGCTTCTACTTCGGCGCAATCAACACCTGCACATTCGCATCCACTTTCGCAGGAGGAGCTGCCCTCGCGAGGACGCCGGTCACGCGGCAAACCCAACGAGGAGAGTCCGCGCCCGTCGCCAGACTACTTCTCCCTCAAGGCTAAGCTGGATGGCTCCGCTGAGACTCAGACGCGGAACAGCACAGCAAATTGGGATGGGAGTGTGCGTGGTTACGGTAAGGGTAACCGCAGGTGAGTTGTTTGGCGTTCCTGCAGCTGGTAACCTGAGCGAACTGGAGCAAGGTCGGTGAAGCCTCCTCCTTTGATCGTTGTGGAGTCCTCCAGCGAAGACGTAGAATTCAACACGACCGACAAGTACGAACTATTGACCGACGTGATACCGGCGCGGACGACGAGTGCATTCTCTTCAGCCACCACCTCCAAGATTCTAGCTACTCCATGGCACGACTTCTCAGACGACGCAATCCGCTCGGCGGTGTCACAATATTCTAGTGAAGCTGCCTCCGATGCAAGCGTAGATCATCCTTGCTACGAGATCATGCGCGTCCTATCCTCTGCTGTGCATAACTTGACGCGCGCTCGGCAAGAGCTGGAGGCAAGCAGACGCGTACTTGTGGAGAAAGAAGCAGCGCGCAAGGATCGCGTCGATCAGCTACTGCGCGAGCTACAGCCGCATGAGAAGGACATCGCAAATCGGGTCATCCAGTCACTCTTCCCGAACGACGATGAGGGGACGCACCATGTTCGACGCATCCAGAGGCAGCCTAGTTCAGCTGTGAGTATCACACACTGTCATTCACAGGGATGCCGCTAAATATCCAAGCACAGTCATTGGCAGAATCCCTCACCGAGGCGCTGCAAGATGAGGTACCACTGTCTCGCAGCGTTCCAAAAGATGATGCCACCCCGGTCGCAACTATGCTTGCAGTTCCGGCTCGCCCGCAGCTGTCGACCACCACGGTGACGGCTCAGACCATTCCCACATCTCCGGTGCTTGCTACCCGCCCGATGGAGTCCACAAATCCCAAGTCTGAGACTCCCGTCGATACCGCCCCCTCGACCGATACGACGAAAGCGGACAAACCATCATTCGGGGACTGGGTGGGAACGTGGTGGGTCAAGGGCAAGGCGAAGGCTCCGCGCGTCCCGTTCTCGACTGAAGGAGAGGTCTCTGAGTCTGCCAAAGAGAGCCCCACTCTGGATCCTCGGTCATCGACCGATGACATCTCCCTAGCGCCGTCTGCGCCTCAGACACCGAGCAAGCCATCAAAGAGGAAGACTTCGAGGAGCGTGTTTGGTACGCTCGGTTTCTCGATACTCAATCCAGGCACCTCCGTTGTAGTAGCCAAGAAACGGCAAAACATGTCGGTTACGGACGTCACGACTTTTGAACCTCCCCCAGAACAGGAACATTCAGAAACGACCACCAGCCTCTCCGTCCATGTTTCTCCCATCAGCAGCCCTCTTTTGTCCCCAACCACCCTTCCTACTGATGCGTCCAAATTCGCCTCACCAACCATCACCCTCTCTCCTGCGCAGAGCATCAGCGCGCAGGATGAAAAGCCTCCGCAAGGGGCTTCTCTCCGCGCTATTGTCCAAGCCACCCGTGTCATGACCTCGGATCCTTCCAGCATCTTGGCCGATCAGGGTCGCGAGACGAGTCCTGTCATCGCTCAGATGGCTTTCGAACTTGTCCGTAATGCTCGGGAGGAGAAGCTCGATGTTCGCGAGCGTCCGAAGGAGAAGAAGGAACGGAGAAACGCAACTGCGGATAAACCGGAATCCAAAGCTTCCCCCTTACTTGACAACGACGCGACTCCTCTGGCGTCGCGCACTCTTACCTCTGCGCAAGTTGCGCGTCGCGCTCCGAAGAGTCGGAAGCCCAGCGTCAATCTTCCCTCCTTTGCTTCTCCATTGTTTGGTTCGTTCGTCACGCAGCAGCAGAAGAAACCTTCCAATGCAGCAGATGTACAGCCGTCGACTACTTCAGGCGACGCATCTCAGGCAACCAATGCCGCTATCCCGCCGCCTATGACGACCAACAAGCCAGGTTCGGTTCCGCTCGAGTCAATCATTCCCGGTCATGCGAAGCCACCAACTCAGTATCTTTCCCGTCAATACACACCATTGACCGCTCGCGACTTCCATTTCTCCATTGTGCTTCCTGATAACGCCTCTGCGTTCGCGGACGATCGCAGTCACGAAGGTTTGACCGATCGCTTTGGTTTCATCTACGACGTCTCTCGGTACGATGTCTTGCTATTGCTACGAGCCAAAGAGTGCAAGAACACCGCACCCGCGTGTCTCACTGGTATCAAGGTTGCAGACCGACGAGAAGACAATAGTTGGCCGGAGGAGGAGGATGACGCAGGAGCCGACGCCATCGAAATCGTCAAGGAGCCATGCGACTGCGACGGTGAAGATGGCGCGGATACCATAAGTGTCAACTCTACCAGTACACGCCCTACTGTTCGTAGCACGCCCACATTCGACAGCGCATCAGCGGCTTCTGGACGATCTCGCGGCGCCTCGCCTTCGTCGTCGCGGCCCCGGAAGCGCACGTCGACGCTTCTCAATGGTAATACGGCGACGACGCATTCCACTTCATCTGTACTCTCGGTCGACTCGGAGACTCCTCGACATGTCTGTCCGAATACCATTCGGCGGTTGCTCTTGCAGTTGACAGATATCCACGATCAGCGACAGACGACGTTGCGGAAGGAATGGGACCAGTTCCTGAAAAACCGCAGCAAAGCCGTAGCAAGCAAGTCGACATCTGTCAATAATCGCAGCGCTTCCTCAAGCGGCGGTGCGGCACAGCTCCTGGGGCTCGGCACAACCGACGAGGCAGAGGAGCTCGTTCACAGCGAAGGGCTCATCGGATTCGCGCAATTCGGCATATCGTCGAGCAGGGACGAGAAGAGGGAGTTCGACCGACTAGTCCGCAACGGCATCCCCCTTGCCTATCGCGCGAAGGCGTGGCTGGAATGCAGCGGTGCGCTCGACATGCGCGAGCCTGGCGTGTTCGCGGACCTCCTTGCGGAGTGTGATACTACAAGTAGTGTTGTCCGGGAGATCGAGAAGGACGTTTGCAGGACAATGCCGTTGAATATCTTCTTCGGTCGCACGGGCGCTGGCGTCGAGAAGTTGCGTCGGGTCCTCATGGCTTATAGCAAGTGTGTACCGCCTTTGCACCTCTTCCTGTTGTCGTACTCACCTATCGCCTTCAGACGGAATCCTGCTGTGGGTTACTGTCAAGGCATGAACCTCATCACGTCTACTCTGCTACTAGTCCATGCGGACGAGGAAGAGGCATTCTGGGTGCTTGCCGCCATCATCGAGCGCATTCTCCCTGAAGAGTTTTTCTCGCCCTCCCTGCTGAGCTCCCGCGCTTGCCCTCTTGTGTTGCTGGATTACGTCAAGGATCTGATGCCGAAGCTATCTGCCCACCTATCTGAGCTCGGAGTCGATCTTGCTGCTATTTGTTTCTCCTGGTTCCTCTCACTATTTACCGATTGCCTGCCTGTGGAGGTACGTGCAAAAGACTGTATCGTGAACTTCCCTCTCTGACCATTCCTCCGTGGCAGACGCTATTCCGAGTGTGGGATGTCTTCATGGTGGACGGCGTCGACGTCCTCTTCCGCGTCGCCTTTGCCATCCTCCGGATTAACGAACAAGAGCTCATGCGGTGCTCTTCTATTCCGGCCGTCTACGTCGCTTTGGAGAGCCTCCCCAACCGCATGTGGGAGGCAGACAAGCTTCTCCAGGTCAGATCATAGGTTGTCAGGACGTGTCCAGGAATGTCGCTAACAATCTCTACATCTCTCAGGTCGAGGCAGAGCTTCGCAATACTATTGTTCACGCGGACATCGCGCAACGGCGGCAGGCTCATATTGATCGATTACGGGAATGCATGGCATAGAGATATTCTAGATGGATGGTACGTAGCACTAATAGTACTGTAGATAGGTTTTCAAGTCGTGTTGGGACATTTCATCGTCGCATCTGCTGTACAAGGAATGTATACTATATTCTCATGTCGTGGACTACAGCTCTGTCGATGGCACATTAATATCATCCTATTTGTGACAGCAAATGTCGGAATGTCCATGCGTGAATCTTCAGAACGCCTGCACCTGAAGATAATGAGGTCTTGGGATCATCATGACCATCCAGAAAGACAAGAGTGTTCGTACTCGATGTATACACTTTCACGATGCATGAGGCCGTAAGGCACGGAAACTCCCGCTCATGGCCCGCGTGTGGCAGTGCTCGTTATGTAGTAGTCGAGTTGCTCGCTTTTCAACAGCCTTTTGCTGCATAGGCCTGGGACCTGGAAATTGCGATGACCGTAATCATCCTGCTCGACCTTATCACCTTCAGTTCCCCATGTACTACACTCAGCCAGCTTGAGGGGATCTCGGCACCTTCGACGCTTGAAGTTGAAGTTGAGCTCTGCTCTGCTCACTATTCAACGCCACAACCCAGGTCGATATGGTCTCATACCTAGACGGCCGACAACATTCGGAGTCTTCGGACAACGATTCGGGCTGATCATGCGTAGGGTTCCCTGTCCACACCATTCTGTCGTCGCTGCTGCGAGGATCTGAAAGCGTGTCTTGATATCCACCAGATTGCTCTGCCTCGGTGGGAATAGTCCGGCCTGATATGCTTCTCTGACGATCAAGCCCCACGCACAGCTAGCTGCCGCGCCCGTTGTAGCTGTTCCCTCCGAATGCGACTTGACCGCAGTGTCACCGTCGTAGCGCCCCCTGGTATCCGAGTCCAGGTCGCAAGCCTCCCACTCGGCCTTATCGTAGCTTAGCCGACAGTGAGTTTCAGCTGGGACCGGTTGCAATGAGCGCCATATACACATCGCGACGTTTTGAGACTCTCCGGGAAGGCAGTCCAGCACCTGTTCCTTCTACTTTCTCCACCACCACACGCTCCAGGTAACTCAGCGAGATTGGTACTGATCATCCACGCCCCTTTCTGACTATCATTTGCGTAGGGCTCAAGTTCACGTACTCGAGGTGTAGTCTTCATGCCCCTTTTGCTATTTCAGGACAGCAGCACCAACCCCGATCGCTGATATGTTCATCGCTGAGATGCGAAGGTATCGCCTCACTTCTTGCCCACTAACAAACCCTCCTGCAGCGCCATAAGTATGAAGGTGGGGGGCGACCATGCGTTCACTTTGATAGCCCATCATCTTGCCACCAGTGTCCCCGGAGCACCATGGAGTTTGCTACCCCTTCTAGCCCTGGAACAAGCCTTGACGATACCTTCGGAGCGTTCCTGATCGGAACCTTATTCGCGGTGATGTACTAGCGAGCCCTTGCCATTGATGTTCCTTGCGCAACCCGTGACGCTGATTCATAGGCTATACGGGATGACGATCCACCAAGTGTACCAATACTTTCGATTTCACTCCGATGGTGAACGTTGGAACAAATGCTTGGTATGTTTGTCTCACAATAGTTTTCGCGGCATCCACTCACCTTGCTAGCTCAGGTCTGCGCACTAATGTATGTCGATCTCGCACTCTTTGAGACTATCGACCGCGAACCGTATACAGAGCGCTAGAAACCTTCCATGTCATCCTATGCATACATGCCTGGTGGGAAGCGCACAATACCCCTTAACAGCGGAATGCTGAAGTGATGTCTAAGCTACTACTATTTCATCCGGAGCTTTGGCAACTGGGATGAGCTTGCTGTCGGTGTCTGGTGAGTACATTCCCATGAAAGGGTATGTTCACCGCAGCTGACGATGCCGAAATAGGTCTATGAACGTACGTCACTCCGTGAACACGATACTGCCGTAGCTGAAACCACCCTTGAAGCTTTTGACAGCTCTAACTGTAGGTCCCTTCCTTTCTGTGGGCTAACTTAGTCAAGAGTATATTGAGTGATTAAACCCCTGGCTGCTGCTCCGCTACAGGGAGTCAGTATCATCTTGAGCCAAAGGTAGGGTTGTATCAGATCTTTACTACGTGAGAATGGAGATCTCACTACCCTTGTGCAGTTTCTTCGCCCGCCGTGTCTACCTCAGTGAGTCGATCACCGAGACTCAAATTACAGTGGTGCTCATTGTCATCGCGTCTCCAGTCAGCGCATCCTATCGCGTGGTGGTTCTGATCGCAGTAAGCCTCCAGTGAGATTACACGACGACTGACGCTGAGCCCCACATTCTATCTGTACAGGTTGTCTTGCTGTTTGGAGAACTCGGTGAGTATGACTACAAATTTGACATACTTCATCGTCACCTTCAACGGTCTTGCAGGATTCTTTGTCGGTATGTGCCTAGTTGATGTCCGCGTGCAGTTAGACAACTCACTTTTCCTCAGCTGGAACTGTTCAAGCGTTGGTAAATTCCAGCTTTGGCCTATCACACCCGTCCTGACTATCCCACCGCAGGTTTTCATTACCCCGTTTTGCACATTTTCAGAAGTTCACGGTCAGTGCTTAGTTCCTCAATCGCCCCCGATGGCCTCAGTCATGACAGTTACGTTGTATCAGTGGCTCATATCTGCGGGCGCAGCAATGGCCGTCGTAGCAGACGGGCTTTTGACGTGCATCCTGGTAACCGTCTTGCGTAAGAACATGACTGGAATCAAGCGGTACGTGCATCGCGATATCAGTCACTGGTAGCTCGCCTGGTTGACATCACACGCGGCCATTGGCGGCAGCATGGACACCATCGTTGATACCCTCATCTTGTATACTGTCACTACCGGTACGTAATCAATAGTTCGGGAACTCTATTGACGGTTGTTAACCCCAGAAATAGGCTTGTTGACCGGGTTGGTCATGCTTGACCTCTTCTCGAGACGAGACTGATTATCTTGTCCTCAGCTTGGTGAATTTGCTCTCCTTCATATTCGTGAGCATTATCTTCTCGTGATTTCCCAAATCTGCCTCCAAGCCTGACCTGAAGGCTCGAACAGTCACTTCTTTCCCCGAGTAACCTCATCTATACTGCCTTCGGAGTGGTGTCGACCAAATGTACGTTACTTTGACGTCTGCGCAGCTCATCTGTACTCACCCATGAGACAGTATACGCCAACTCTTTGCTCGCTGCGTAAGTCACTGTACCACGTCTGTCGCCACTCATGGCTCACACCTCCTAAGCCTCAACTCTAGGAAATACCTGGCGGATCGCGCCGCTGGAAACTTTTACTCCACCTCCTTGTTCAATGCGGAAGATACCCGAATGCTCCCCTTGGGGATGCCTCCACGTACACCGGGATATCGATCGGTTCGTGCTTCGCATCAATGTTGACCGGAGACTTACGAAACTCGGCTTTTCTGACATACCCAACAGCCTACAACTGCCAGCGTGAACTCCGCGCCACTACCGAGGCGTCCTCGTGCTCTTTCTGTGGTGTGACCGATACAGAGCATTGATCCCTACAATTCTGCATTTGATTGGCCGGCATGTTCAAAGCTACCCACAGCCAGGCCTAGCGTGTATACCCAGTTATAGTGTACCGACTCGGACTATTTAGCTCACTCATGTCACCATTTATTCTAGTATATATACTATTGTTTCTCTGACAGAACGATGAATTTGACAAGATGAGGAATGCGTTCACAGCAAGACTAAAGTACTAGTCTCGGAGTCGGACTCGGCGGCGGAGCGCTCGAATGCCAACGGGCGCTCCGACTACTTTTCGGCGTCTACCAGTTTTGCTTTCGGACTGCCGCAAACTGAGCGTCGGACTCTACTCCTTGCCTGCTCTCCCATACCACCCGCCCGCTCGTCCTATTTCCTGACTTCGCGGCCATCCTGGCGTGTGCGATCGGCTACTGAGGCAAAGAGAGATACAATGGAGATATCTGTGCGTCATACATGCCTTCACTGCGACCGCATCCCGCTCACATGTATCTAGGTAGAGCTCGAATGCGTTGAATCGCTCCATGCAGGGCTTGTGGTCCACACATAGGCGGGCTAAATTAAACCTGAACTCCGTATCTCAACCGCCGTCTGGCACCACCACACCGAATGCACCGCCTTCAGCAGAAGACGTTCCTGTAGCAGCGGAGGCTTCAGCTGCCGAATCCTCCTCTGCGGCGCCGGTACAAGACATTTCTTCCGCAGACGCCGAGACGGCTGGGCCTAGCGAAGGCAAGCCCGTAAGTACTAAACGAAAATTACGCTCGTCAAGAGCGGCGGGCGAGGAAGGGAGCAAGCGTCCGAAACTGTCCGGAGGCATCTCGAAAGACTACAGTCCCCCAACGACGCGGCTCTCAGATCTGGGCGGTGTGGACCAGTGCATAGAGAAAATGCTTGAACTCGTCGCCATGCCTCTCTGCCATCCGGAGATATACTTGCATACCGGAGTTCAGCCGCCGAGAGGTGTCCTACTGCACGGCCCTCCTGGATGTGGAAAGACGTTGCTTGCGCATGCAATTGCTGGGGTCAGTTCACTTTGCCCTGTGATGGTCGTTGAGGCGACTCATGAGATGCATAGGAACTCGGAGTGCCATTCATCAACATCTCCGCGCCATCGGTAGTATCAGGTATGTCGGGTGAGTCCGAGAAGACGCTGCGAGATACATTCGAAGAAGCAAAGGTACGATTGTGATTGTGAGCGTTGATGATCTATCTCTGACGATGTCTCGCAGAGGGTAGCCCCATGTCTGCTCTTCATCGATGAAATCGACGCCATTACGCCAAAGCGCGAGAGCGCCCAACGCGAAATGGAAAGACGAATTGTCGCGCAATTCCTAACGTGCATGGATGGTCAGTCCAGATCACGCACCATCGTTCGATTGTTCGTTGACACGGGTTCTAGATATGTCATGGGAAAAGAACGACAACAAGCCAGTGATAGTTATTGGTGCAACGAACAGACCAGATTCTCTCGATGCTGCTCTTCGGAGAGCCGGTCGGTTTGACCATGAGATTAGCATGGGCGTGCCAGACGAGGAGGCTCGGGCACAGTGAGTTGAGATGCCTCACGAGTTTCGTGATCGTATGCTGACGTGCATACGTAGAATCCTTCGGGTGCAGTCCTCGAAGTTACGCTTAGAGGGCGACTTCAACTATGTAGCGCTCGCCAAGGCAACGCCTGGATATGTCGGGGCTGACTTGGCCGCCCTCACGGGTGCAGCAGGCATCATTGCCGTGAAGCGGATATTCAAGCAAATCTCAGAAGGCACCCTCGTTTTGCCCGACAATGTCAACCCCGTACCCCTCAGCGGCGACGGTGACGTTTCAATGGCTATCGATCCTCCGGTCGCTGTGCCGCAGCCCAATGCGCAATCTAGCACCAGCAAGAACGTGCCATTCGCAAGCTTTGACGTTTCCAAGCACACCCCTGCCAGTTCTATCATCCACTTCCTCCGAGCGCACCCCGATCCCCTCACAGAGGCCCAACTCGCGCCTCTTTGCATTACTTATTCCGACTTCATGCTCGCGCTTCAGCAAGTACAGCCATCTTCAAAGCGAGAAGGCTTCGCGACTGTGCCCGACGTTACCTGGGCCGACATTGGTGCTCTTCACGCGACCAGGGAGGAGCTCCACATGGCGATCGTGCAGCCTATCAGGCGACCGGAGCTCTTCAGCGCTGTGGGTATCGTTGCTGCATGTGGCGTACTGCTCTGGGGACCGCCTGGATGCGGTAAGACGCTCCTGGCCAAAGCGGTTGCCAATGAGTCGAGGGCAAACTTCATCAGCGTCAAGGGTCCAGAGTTGTTGAACAAGGTATGTAGTCTGGTAGGAACGAGTTCGCAACACTATTCTGATGACAAATTGCAGTATGTCGGCGAGAGCGAACGCGCAGTGCGACAAGTGTTCTCTAGGGCGCGCGCGTCTTCTCCGTGCGTGATCTTCTTCGATGAATTGGATGCGCTCGTACCGAGGCGAGATGATAGCATGGTGAGTGCCACCTGTAGTGCTGCCTTGCGCACTCTTGCTCATGCCTCTTGCAGTCCGAATCCTCGGCACGCGTCGTGAACACCCTGCTCACTGAGCTTGATGGGCTCGATGCGCGCAAGAGCGTCTACGTGATCGCAGCAACCAACCGACCGGACATGATCGATCCCGCGATGTGTCGCCCGGGTCGACTCGACAAACTGCTCTACGTCGACCTACCCACCGCCGACGAGCGCGCCGAAATCGTGCGCAAGATGACGCGCAAGGTCCCGCTTGGCGGCGATCCTGAGGATACGCAGCAGACGATCGAGGCGCTGGTCAGAGAGCGGTGCGAAGGATACAGCGGCGCGGACCTCGCAGCACTCGTGCGCGAGGCGGGTGTGGGTGCGCTGAAGCGGACTCTTGGTGCGTTGGATGCGATGGAGTCGGAAGCGACAGATCGGGCTCCGCATGAGGAGCAGCGCGTGCTGGTCACGGTGGAGGACTTCACTCAGGCGTTGGACAAAGTACAGCCTAGCGTGTCGGTCGTACAGCGCAGGAAGTATGAGGCTCTGCGGTCGAAGTTCGCAGGACTGCCTGTACGAACGAGTAAGGAGGAGGAAGGCAAGGAGAAGTTGGCTTGAAAATCGCTTATACTATCTTGTTCTGATCTACATAGTACACTCATTCACGTACTGCATAACTTCCACGTCTGATATCCGCAAAGGAGATCCGGTCACAACCTCGGCTAATCCTCCAGCTCCCTTGACAGCACAATCCAGACGTCAGCGCTTCATCGGGTACAACGCAGCTCAGATAAGATTAGATTTAGCAGCTGTGGATGACGATATGTAGATCATGGCACAATCACAGTCGTTGCACTTACCCGTGCACGTCCTCGATCATTCTCCAGCTCGAACACTGCTACTGTACCAGACAACTTCACAAGAACACAGCGCACATCTCATTGTTTGCTGACTGACCTGCCGCTGTGCTACAGAACCTACGATATACGAGACAACTCTGATTGCGGGCATTTGCCAAGCTTCCTCAACGGCCTCGCCTCCGCGCTCTTGACGTCCGGATTCTACCCCCATCCGACAAGCTGATATGTCCGACTTATACCGATCAGCACTGCAAACCCGTTTCGCGAAGGCACCTCAGCTGCCTCCTTTGCCCGGCGAAGAAGAAGAGGATGAAGAGGCGGGAGATTCACTTGGATCACTCCCGACGGGCATGGGTCCTCCGGCGGCGTGAGTACTCTTGAAGTACCATAGCCATCGCTGTTGTCAAGCTGACCGGATTATTTACATAGGCCGTCTAGGACCCCCAGGTCTGCCCGAAAGCATACACCCAATCCCGCGTTCTCGCCCATATCTGCACAAGGGTATTTTGAACAAGCAATGCAGGTCTCCGTCCCCACCTCCGATTTGGACTTTCGCGTGTACTACAGCCCTCCGAAGTTCGAAGATGGCACCGTCATTATCTGCCACCACGGCGCGGGCTACTCCGGCCTGACGTTCGCGTGCATGGCGAAAGAGATCACCGATATGAGTAAAGGGGAGTGTGGCGTGTTAGCTTATGATTGTCGCGGACATGGTAGGCATGATCTGTCGCACAATTTCCAGCTTCAGACTGTGACTCAAGTTGCGCAGGGAAGACGAAGCACATAGATAGCTCGCAAAGCCCAGCCGAAGAGAATCTGGACATTGAGATTCTCACCAACGACTTGGTGAATCTCGTACGAACCGTATTTCCAGACCCCCAAACTTCGCCTTCTCTTCTCGTAAGCAGGACCCGTATGCTTTAAGGTTACTTCTGCTCATGTCCTCTTACAGCTTGTTGGGCACAGCCTAGGCGGGTCTGTAAGCGTACGTACATGTCCTATACTGCAACAACACCAATATCGGATTACCGGTGTCGCTGTGATTGACGTCGTGGAGGGTACGTATTCTTTCTCACCACCTCCTCAATTGTGATGCTCACCAACGTGTGCTCTCTAGAATTCACACTCGAAGCGTTGCCACTTATGCACAGCCTGCTCAACGCTCGTCCTGAGGGTTTCGATAGTCCGGAAGAAGCAATTGAATGGCAGTAAGTGATGCTAACACCACATTCGGCTCCGAGTAAGCTCTAAACTATCCGTTAGTGTGAAGACCAATACGATCCGCAACCCAGCGTCTGCCAGAGTTTCTGTTCCGGGTATCATTGTCCCAGCACCGGAAGGATCGCCTCGTAGTACGCCCGCATACCTCTGGCGTACCCCACTGCGCTCTACAGCGCCTTATTGGACAAGTACGTCGGATCCTAGGCTACCGTACAATCGTAGGAAAAGGGTACTAACTACATCTTGTTAACATCATAGGCTGGTTTACCGGGCTGTCGAGCAAGTTCCTGTCCTCTCGGACTGCTCGTCTGCTCATCCTCGCCGGTACGGAAAGGCTCGACAAGGAGCTCATGATTGGGCAAATGCAGGGCAAGTTCCAGCTGGTAGTGATTCCTGGCGTCGGCCATATGGTACAGGAGGTGAGCTGTCGCAAATTGTCCCGCAAAGTTTGTTGCGTGGCTCATCGCATGCCATATAGGACAATCCGACTCGCATGGCGGAGGTGCTGGTAGAGTTCTGGCGGCGCAACGAACGCGTCGTCGTTGGTGTGAAGAAGGTCGGAGAATTGTAAATGTGGAAATGGCTGCCTTCAAGCATGCCTCTGTATCATACGCGTGTAGCAGCAACACGAGCTTTCGTCATGATCGTAGGGGTTGAGCGATTGTGCCGGCGTTTGCGGCAGTTACCCACGCCGGGACAAAGGGTAAAATATATCGCAAGGGAAGATGCAGAATGCAGACGACGAGACAGAGCACATGTAGCGGCAACTAGTACAATCGAGGAGACACTTGATAAAAAAGACTAACAACATGAAGCGTAAGGTATCAGCGTACGTGAATTACAGGAGATACTGGATCAAGGTGAGGAGCACCTATAGAATACGATCAACACAAAAGGCCACCCGGTGACCAAGAACACATATGCGTTCAATCCGAGACTTTCTGCACCATGTAGCGCTCCCAAGACGGGTAGGAGAACGTCTGCGATACAGTACGTCCCGAGTATGAGGACGGTGGGGGTGGAGGATGCGCCTTCGCCTTTCCCTCCGCAGCGGCTGCCTCCTCGAGGAAGTCAACGGGAATGTCGACCGTTATCGGGATGGACGATATTTTGAGCTTGCGGCTGTCCGTCTTCGCAAGCGGGAACGGGAGCGGTCTCGGAGGCTTGGGAACCGGAATCCAGGGGTGGAGTTTACTTCCGGATGACGCGGACGAAGGGACGGTAGACGAGGATGATGAAGACGCTGCGGTGGAAGACGAGGAGGGTTGAGATGAACTGCACGATGCCATGGGCTCTTCCGAGGCAATGGGATCAAGTGGACAGAGTGCCATGATCTCCGCAATGGCTTCGGTGTTCGTGGGCTGTAGGCGGAGCACAGCGCGCAAGTCTATGCACATGTGAGCAATGGGAGGTGAACAAGACGGCCGGAACAACGGCTCACCTCTGAGGGCGTCCTCTATTCGGCCTTGCGCTTTGCGGGCTTGTGCTCTTCGCCAATATCCCTTGACGCTGCGATGCTGACTGAGCGCAAGATTGCATGATCTTTCGGCTTCAACGAAACTGATATATGCAGCCCGTCAGTTGACCATCCTGCCCTATAGACATTGTTCAACACATACTCCTTGATCTTGAGGTATGCGGCAGCAAGGTTCAGTTGGTAGTGTGGCAACTCGGGTTCGGTGCGGTATGCAGCCTTGTAGCGCTCGATCGCCGCTGCGTAATCCCCCTTCTTGAACGCTAGGTTCCCCTAGATCATTTAAGGCCACAATTACGCAAGCCCATATGCGAAGAAGCGGACGACTAACCTGCTCCTTTTCTCTCTCAGCACGGAGGTAGCGCCACTCCATGAGTTCTGCGACGGTCATGTCGTCCCCTAGAGCCAGCTCTGGCTTCGCTTCGGGGTCCATGCCTACAAAATCGAAGTCGACTTCCCACATGTCCTCTTCCTCTTCTGTTCCCCAGCCAGCGATCCCAGACCCTTTTTGGACCATGTCTCAATGCCAGATGCCACAGACAAGGAAGACGACAAGACACACCGCGACCGTCCCATTCGCGCTCCTTGCCTGAGCGCACTCCGCTCTCTTCTTCCTCCAACCGCACTGTCTTCTCGCACACTTCGCTTAAATGATCCGTCGAGCATCCGCAGTCACACCACTTCGACGTGAGCTTCTCGCGGAGAACGAGTCCGTATCCCCGCACGTCGAATTCGCCCGCGACGCGCCAGAGCGTTGCGCAAGCACGGTCATAACCTTCGCGCACGCGTGCGCGCCAGTCTGCGCCCTTGCCATATCGACTCTCGCACGCTTCCTCCAGCGCGCGGATGCCTTCGGACATGGGCCCGAGATGAGGGGGTTTAACGAAGGGAGGAGGATGCTGAGCTTCCAGAGCGTCAAGATGGGCTTTGAGCGCGTCGTAGTGGGGCAAGAGGCGGACAGAATGTAGACCACGCCGCTGACAGATGGGGACGCCGTTGGACTTCGCCTGCACGGAAGTATAAGATGTGTGAGCGTGAGAAGTATGAACGTGGTGATCACAATAAGGAATGTATGGTAGAGACGATGGCAAAGGAGAGAAAGTGGAGACATATGGAGATGGACGTACAAAGTGCCGCAACGCCGTGTAAGTCCACAACACGCTCTTGGTCGCGACGCGCTCGCCCGCCTGCCGGAGGTCCATCGCAATGGCGGAGCGGAAGAAGTCCTTGACCTCGTCGCATTCCGCATTCGCAGCAACCCAGCTCGGCCCTCCTACGGTCACGCAGCGCAGCACGAATGTCGGCAAGTGGAGAAGTGCGACGCAATATAAGTGGGTGGAGAAGAGACGGACGATGTCTTGCTCGAAGCGAATGAGGATGATGCGCGCGATGGTGCGCTCGAGCTGAGCGACCGCAGAGACAGCATGGGTGATACTCGTGTCTGTGTGGGGGCTAGGATTCCGATGATCCTTCTGAGCATGGTTATGGTTATGGCCGTGACCATGGCTTGCATTGGGGGCGTTGCCAGGGGACTTCTTGGGCGCCGCGACAGTGCGCTTCTTTACATGTGAGTATTTGGCTGGCATACCGATCCAGAATGGCAGTCGCCAAGTGTAGCGTCGCAAGGAACGCAGCTATCGGCATGGGAGAAGGCCGAGTTGGTACGTGAATTTCGAAGGAGGTTCACGGTAATTGCTTACCGCTTGTATTAGCTCAGGAGTTCTGGACCTATGCGCCCCTCGCGTTTCTTGAAGAGGTACCAGAGACTCTGACTGCGACGATAAGCAGGGCCTCGCGAAAGAGAATAACGAGAGAGGAGGAAGCAGATGCCGGAAGCTGCTGAAGCAGATGAGCCCCAGTGAAAACTCAGTGTGGGCGCTCAGGCCGTAGTCTGCTAGTCTGCAGCAATTAACAGGAATCGTAGCAGGCCCCTACTCACCGCAGCTTCGAGGTGAGGGGCGATATCCCGACAGAGGAGTCACGGTCAAAGTGGGATCGTACTATCATCGTAGAGCTAAATCCTGTGTACCATAGTCGGCGCTTAGTCTTACATGATATCGCGTGATGCATCTTCTGAACATCTAGTAACCACCACAGGGATTAGGACATTTTCAATCCAAACAAAGTTGCTCAATAGGCGAGGCAAAGGTGTTTGACCAAGAAAATTCAAAGAAAAGGCTTCAAAAAGCTATCTCTTCGCGCATAAATGTAGCAAGGGCTACTCATTACCTCATGCTTTGCAGCGCATGAAAACGGCCCGATCCCCGTTGCGAACGCGTCTCGGGCGTCGAAAGCTCGTTCTTAAGTTACCTGACTGTTCATGCAGAATCTTATAAGTCTCGTCACCAGACCAGACGGTATCTAAAACCGGTAATCGCTCTATCGCACGTCCCGTGCAGAGCTCACCTCAAGAGCTCTCGTTCCGGGGGCTCCTTGATCTCGTACCACCACGTCCGAAACTTTCCCACGGTTCAATTGCACCTCCTTTCCCCCCGAGGGCGTGCATTGAGATGAAACATAGCCCCACGAGGCGGAAGGTAATAATGCGTGGATGTGCGGAGGGCTAGGAAGAGGATGCGGCCACAGAACGGGGAGATATGCAGAGTATGTGAACGAGACGAAGTAGCCCAAGGAATGAGGCTGGGGTGGAAATTTGCTGAGCGCGAACCGTGGAAGCGCGCTCACAGAAGCGCCGGCAAAGGCGCTGGAAGTGGCGCCGAGAGA
This sequence comes from Trametes coccinea BRFM310, assembly GCA_002092935.1. Taxonomy (NCBI): domain Eukaryota; kingdom Fungi; phylum Basidiomycota; class Agaricomycetes; order Polyporales; family Polyporaceae; genus Trametes; species Trametes coccinea. The sequence goes on along the minus strand of KZ084190.1, from coordinate 4,030 downwards.
GGCGCCGAAAGAAGCGCCGAGAGAAACGCTAGAGAAAGAAGATCACGAGACACTGATGGTAGCGCGCGGGTGTGAGCGCTGAGGGAAGCGCCTGAAGAAGCGCTGGCGTCGCGGGGACATGAGGCGCCAAGGCCAAGGAGAGGACAGTTGGCGAGACGGGGCACTGAATGGAGCGCAAATACAGCACTACGAAGATGCAGGGTACAAGTGTAATGCGTATCACTGGACCAGAGAGAGCATATGCAAAATTGACCGACATTGCACGCCGAGAACACGTGGCGATAATACTCAGGAAACCAAGGAAACGAGTAGGGAGTGGCAGAACATTGCTACAAGCCTCATGCAGGTGGTGATCAGTGGATGAAGTATGAACTGGAAGATACTGCCTGAAGCTGGCAGATGGAATGAAGGAAAATTAGAAGCGAATTGAGGAAACTGAGAAGATACTAGAACCAACCAAACAGCGATTGAAGTGGCAACAATGTGGCACGTGGTGATGGACACAACCAGTTTATTCTGGCAATGTTAGGAGCCAGAGTATTTAAGAACGTGAAGCGTCGACAGACACCGCGCGCAGCTACAAGCCCAATTCCCTGCCTGTCTGCTCCCCCCCCAACTCCCACCCATCCCAACCACCGCTGCCCCAGCACGCCAGTGCCACCCGATCCGCCTCCCAACACTCCGCCGCTCCAAACCTCTCCCTATCCATACCCACCTCATCCCACCTCGTCGAGCAGCGTGACGGGAGCAGCCATAGAGGAATCACGTCGTGGAACGTAAGTCTTCCCAATCAGGTTACATGCAGAGCCATTGGGCGTGCAAGCCTGATATCCAGGGGAATAGGACCTTGACTGATGGAGATTGAAAAACCTCTAGAATGGAGAGAACTGTGGTGATCCATGCAAAGGAGAGGGGTGCAGCACCGCTGGGCGAAAAGAGGAGCGCGAGGCTCCTGGAAGTGGTCAACTACGACATGATCGTAACCCCTGCAAGGCCGATAACAATGGGTCAGTGGGTTAACATATCGGAACTCAAGGCGCTCCCGAACCGGTATACGGGCCCCCTTCACGCCGCCGCCGCAATACGAATCTCGCCGAACCGACATCCATGGACGAGTCGTGGGCATCCGAACGTTCGAAAAGCACTTCACGGAAGTGGTCGTGAGGAACGAGAACCCAAGGTCGCTCGTTGCGGTCGCGTGTGTGGCGATCCCGCACGTCCACGGCATCACAATCGTCCTGGAAAGTTGGAGATGGGCACTGAGGCTGCTTATGGAACCGATCCTACCGTATACACGGAGGATAGAGATAGAGTGGGACTCGGTGGTCATCCCCGATGACATTGGCTGGGGTCACGATGACGTCGGAGCTGGAGCGTGGGACGAGTGTGTAGAGCCGCACGACGACATGGCCTAGGAGTGGATTGGGAAGGGATTGTCTGCTGAACGTAAATGCGACCGTGGAAGCGAGGAGTGGTAGATGGATAGCGTAGTACGGGCTGCACAATGGGAGAGCTCAGTTGAAGCGCCGTGGTGAGAGCTGACGTGTACGCTGGTGGCGTGAGAACCCAGCCCTAATACGGATAGCAGACATGGCAGACTCGGAGATTGGCGTGTGGCGATGAGGCGATGCATGTCCGGATACAGAGACTATCCCAAATTGGAAGGTAGATCTACCGAACGACTTGGATGGACGCAATGCTGAGGACACAAATACAGCATACAGCACTCGCCGAATGTGGAGAACCGACGCGTGCGGAGGGGCAAAATCGAGAGTAGTGCGCGCGACAGGCGGGTGGGAAGTGCTGGGGAACGAATGAAAAGGCCTACTGATGCGTAGGGAATCCGCGCTCCCCTCCCTCCCCTCTATACCCCAAACTATCACAACCCGCACAGTCGGACAAGCAGAAGTAATGGAGAGAGACCCCAGCGATGCTGCGCGCAGAGGGACAATTGTAAGTGAACATGCACTAGTGTAACGCTACATAGAGCCAACACATGCCAGGCAAAGACGGGAGTCCCGGAATGCACGGACGAGACAAGGGCTGCGAACGGGCAAGCTAGTGACGGAACGCTCTCCCCCTCCACCCCCGAACAATTTCCTCTGAGCTCTCCCAACATTTGGGGCACGACGCCAACGCCTGCGCCGAGGACGATGAACGCCGCAGGCAGACTCCGAAACCTTCCGTATGAGACGGCCGAGCCGGGGACGTTCACGGCCGGAACCGCTGGCAACGAGAGCCTGGATAACTTCCAGCTCACGCCCCCTGCCGCCCCTGAAACCCACGGGCAACAAATGAACGTAGATCCCTTCGCGCCTGTGGAATCCACGACAATGAGACACGCTAACCTGGCGGACTACGACACCCCTGGCCAGAGAAACCTGCTCGAAGGACCTGCTCGAAGGACGGAACTCCATGATCGCTCCGAGCTCGCGGAAGAGAGCCAGGGTGGACTCACCGCAAGAGACCGCCGTGGAGATGGCGGAGGGATGGGCGGAGCTGGAGGCGACGACGAGGCCCCTGCACGGGGAGCCCTCCCTGGGAGGAACGGCGACGGACACGAGCGAGATGGTCCTAGACGGCCCGCCACCGTATGGAGAACCGCAGCCCTACCCGGATTGGAATCAATTCATCCAGAACCCCGCAGCATTGATGCGTCAAACCCACCCCTGAAAGAGAGGGTGGATCAGGCCGAGAGCCTCAGCCGACGTGGAAAGACGGTTCTGGCTGATCAGATACGAGGTCATGGCGTAGAGGTTGCGATAGTAGCTGGAGAGCTCCGCAGCAGTGGCTATAGGTGCTGAAGCCCTTCGCGCGACCAGGTTCTCGATGTCCGCGAGTGAATACTTGCGCGAGTCGTCCGCGCCGGGATACAGCGCGATAATCGCTCGCTTGAAGTCATCGTAGGTCTTGGTTTCGTCCGCACACTCGGGTAGGTTCTCGCATAGATCCGCAACGTCGATGGAGAAGTAGCGAAGAACCCACTGCTTCTTCTGGGCATCGCTCTCAACGCCGCTACGCTCAAATAGCGCCTCGAGGTCCTGGAAGAACCTTCGCAGCGTTCGCGGATTATCGGGATCAAAGTAGGGAGCACGAGGATCACCACGCGGGGGCATCGCGGGTCTTTCAGCCATCGTGGGCTCGGGGGAAGGTTCGCGGAGAATAAACGGGGTAATGGGTTCGTTTGCAAGGCTGTCGCGATCGAAATGCTCGGAAGGGACTGGGGAAAGGTGATCTAGCTGACGCGTAGGACTGCTAAACGGTGTGGAGTAGCGGATGAAGGATTCTTCGGCGTTCGCGGGAGCAGGGGTCTCGGGTAACTCGTTCGCAGGCTGGGGAACCTCAAAGGCTCGCGCGATAACAGATAGCGCGGTTTCGCGGATCCACTTGGTCGCGAAGGGGTCGCTTTGGTCGAATCGCTCGAGGCCTCGCTCGAGAAGGAGGCAAACGGTATCCAGCAGGGCGGCGAGTTTGTCGCTGTCGAGTCTATAGTTCGCTTGTCGGACTAGCTGGTTGAAGTGAGCAGTGAGGAGCTCAATCGCAAGGTTCGCGGGCTGGGATCGGGCTCTAGTCGCAGGCGCAATCGCGGAAGAAGACGGCTCGCGAGGGCCGTCGAAACAGGAGGAAACCGACGGTGAAATCTAAACACACCCCCTGTGGTGGTCACCAGAATGATGCGTCAAACCCACCCCTGAAAGAGAGGGTGGATCAGGCCGAGAGCCTCTTGAAGGTCGAGGCCGGCGGTCGCGCTAACGCGGACAAAGGGACACGGAGGGGAGGAGATGCGGAAAGGTTCGTGTCGGGTGCCCTGTGACGGGGAGCGTCTTCTATGAGTCTTCGCGTGGGTTGGCCGCCCTTCGCTTCGCCGGGAGAGAGAGGGAAAACTTCGCTAAAGGATCTTCGCGGGCTCCGCGAGCTTCGCAGGACGCTATAGTGGCGCAGGCTTGATTTGCAGAGTTCGCAGAGTCTGCAGGATTCGCAACACTATTCGCAGAGGCTTCGCAGTATTCGCAGACGCAGTAAAACGCAA
>KZ084189.1:21218-32049 GCA_002092935.1 Trametes coccinea BRFM310 | reverse complement strand
GGAGCCCAGCAGCCTTGGCGCCCCAACAGGCATCGGTCGCACTTCGCGAAGCCCTCGCGAAGCACGCACCGACCCCCGCCGGGGTGCGCAGAGCAGTACGAGCACTAGGGGAGTGATCAGCGATGGGCCCGGGAGAGAGGAACGCGAAAGGGACTTACGCGGACCGACAACGGGGGCTCGGCAGAGGCAGGACGCCAGACGGGCGCAGGGAAGACCAGCGTCTCGGCGCGGACCTTTTTGCGAGGAGAGGGTGCGGCGGCGGGCTCGTCTACAGGCAGCGCACGCTTTGGGCGACCCACCACGACCTTCGCGGCGGGTTTGTGCTGTGGGACGCGGACGGGGCGAGGCGCGACCTTGCGCTGCGGGCGAGTTCGCGGGGCAGGATCCATGGGCTCGATGACTTCGACCTCCTCCTCACCCAGCTCGTCGACCTCCGCGTCACCCTGGCCAACCTCCGCCTCGACCTCCGCCACAGAGGCGGGAGCCTCGTCTTCCGCCTCACGCTCAGCGCGCTCTGCAGCGGCCTCTGCCTGGACCTGCGCGAACGCCTGGCGATACAGGGGGTGCGTCCAGGGAATGCCCTCATCGACCCCCTCCCCCTCCACGCCGGTCGCGAACCCGATGGTTTCGCGCACCAGGCGCGCAGCCTGGTATGCCACCTCCTCCGTGGCCTCACCACCCCCGATGATGTCCTGCGAATGTCAGAGAAGGAAGGAGCGAAGGGCAGGATACGACATACCAGCTGCGTGAGGACCCGGCGCGCGAAGTCTACATACTCCTCCTCTCCGGCGATACTCCCTCCCGGTGCGGACGCGAAGAGAGCGTTGAGCTCCTCGCGCGCCGCAGCGCGAAGTTGAGCGGGCGTGGCGGCCTTCTTGCCCTTCGCGGCGGAAGACTTGGTGGCGGTCGAGGCGGACATGGCAGTGGAGAGGTGATGGAGTTGGGGAAGGTGCGAAATGTGTGGGTGCTAGAGGAAGCGAGTGCGAGTGGGAGAGCGGAGACGAGTCGCGGACGAGGGGATCAAGAGTGCGAAGGATGCGAAGACCAAGTCCTTAAGCCCAAGTGGCGGAGGCATGCAGTGGCGGTATTCCATTGTTCGCGGACTCAGGGACGATCGCGGCGAATGACGTCAAACGCCAGCGCTCCGTCGTAAGCGCCCCTCGGGCCCGCGCGGCGATCACGAAGCGTGCGAACGCGGCGACCACACACGACATGTCCGCGAGACTCGGCGAACGCGCACAGAAGCCCCATGGATGTTCGCGACTTAATCAAGCAGTTCATTGCCTACGCGCGAACGATACATGCAATTCTCTACAGCGGCGAACCTATGGCGAATCTCCCTCAGCCTCCATCTCCTCCGCGGCTTCCGCCAGATCGCGGCGAACCTCCCCTTCTTCCATTTGCTGTGGTTGCTCGAAGCCCGGGAACTGTTCTTCGTGTTCGCGGAAGGCTTCTTCCAGTCCCACATCGAGCGAAGCAAGTTCGCGCTTGACCTCGCGTTCGAGCGAAGTTACGGTGCTGCGAAGATCTTCGGCGCGGGCGAGCGCGGTGACGTAGCGGGGCCCGGCGCGGCTGAAGACGCATACTGCCGCGTGGGCGCGATCATGGAGAAGACGAAGACGTTCGCGCGCAGCCAGGTACATGGCTTCGCTAACTTCGCGCTGCGTACGGAAGAGACGGTACCGCTCGACAACCAGGAAGGTTTCATCAAGGGTCTGACGGCGAAGGACCATCTCGATGCGCGTCGCGATCGACAGAAGCTCGCAGTCGCGAGTGTCGTACGTCAGGACCAAGTACGCGTGCTGCGAATCCGTGAATCAGTTACGCTGCGCGCGCGCAAAGACCGCGAACACGTACCATGCGATAGTCAAGCTCGTTCTGCGCCTCCAGCCACTCCTCGCGTGAGCGCGAATTCGTATCCACCAAGCCTTCCAGGACGGTCAATTGCTGAAGGACCTGCGCGCGCGCGAGCGCCGCGACGTCGCTGCGAACTTCGATGGCGCGCCGGTCAAGATTTTCCAGAGTCGACTGCATGGCGAGCGAAGAGACGCGAAGGACGTTTCTGCACTCCCTCAACCCCGCGGACGCGCTCTTATCCCTCCGCGTTATCGCGCGCGATCTCATCGATGGCTGAACGAGGACGTTCAGGATTTCAGCGAGGGGGAGATGATGCGCCCCACAAATCGCCACCAGCGGATTTCGCATCCTGCGCGCGCGCGTCCACCACCTCTGCGACACTCCCTGGCTCGCGCGAAGACACTGGTCAGCGCACGCGACTCTATACCCTCGCGAGAAGACTCCCTAGTGCGCGCGCGACCACGCGCGGCGACGGCGAAGACCTGCGAAGGTCTGCGAAGACCCCCACGGCCTCAAGCAGCTGTGTCCGGCTATCCGGAAGCGCGGAGATCCGTGCCAAGCCTTGGCGCGCTCGCCGAGCGCGGCAGTAGCCTCCGGCGCAGGTGGCGCCGGGCGCGAAAGCGTTCGCGCGCGCTGCGCGCCGTCGCGGCATGTTTCCGTGCTGTTTCCGTAGTGCATTGGCCGTAGCTACCGACTCTCTCTTGTAAATACCGACGCGAAGCGTCCGGACAATCCAGATTCCTGTTCCCCCACGTTCAGCATCTCAAACTGCGTCTGCGTCTGCGTCTGCGTTGCGTCCCGCGTTCTCTTTGCGTTGCGAATTGCGTTTTACTGCGTCTGCGAATACTGCGAAGCCTCTGCGAATAGCGTTGCGAATCCTGCGAACTCTGCGAACTCTGCGAATCAAGCCTGCGCCTCTATAGCGTCCTGCGAAGCTCGCGAAGCCGGCGAAGATCCTTAGCGAAGTTTTCCCTCTCTCTCTCTCTCTCCCCTGCGAAGCGAAGGGCGGCCAACCCTCGCGAAGACTCATAGAAGACGCTCCCCGTCACAGGGCACCCGACACGAACCTTCCGCACCTCCTCCCCTCCGCGTCCTTTGTTCCGCGTTAGCGCGACCGCCGGCCTCGACCTTCAAGAGGCTCTCGGCCGGATTCTCCCTCTCCTTCAGGGGTGGGTTAGACGCATCATCGGTGTTCATAAAGCCGCTCTGCATGGTTCCTTTGTCCCGCGAGATTGTGTTTAGAAACACGTCGGACGTCCCAACCGCAATGAGAGAGTATATCAGGACCCTTTTGGGTTGCGGGTGGCGCCATACACGTCCGATCAGCTGCTCCATTTCTTGAGCTGACCATAGATTGTCCTGAACGGGACAATAATCGAGGTAAGCATGTGAATATTGTTAAAAGACTGTCCGCACGTACCACTACGATCACGATGTTAGCGAACGCGATATTAAGCCCAACCGTGCCGACATTGGACATGAGGACGACTTGCACCTCGGGGTTCAAGCGGAACGCGTTGAGCGTATCCGCGCGTTGCTTGGGGGTCTTTTCGCTATTAATTTCTAAGAATTTAATACCCGCGTGCTCGAGGGCCTGCACATTGTGAGTGTAAGACCACAGCCGTTTCACACCTGCGCGTACCTTTCTAACCAACCAGTTTGACGATGGGAAGGCGAGATAGACAACGATTTTGTCGACGGGAGCTCCCTCAATGCGGCACCATCCTTGGGGGTCCGAATCCGGCGCCGTGATAGTAGGGTCCACCACAGCAGGTGGGTTGCATGACCCTCCGACGTGGTATCGGAGAAGGTCCAGGAGAGCGTCCAACTTGCTGGATGGAAAATCTGTGTAAGGCCGGTGGTCTTTGTCGGATGGAAAGCGGTGGCCGTCGAGGTCGGCTAAACACTTGTGCAAGAGTGCCTTTCGAACGCCAAGATAGAATGCCTAGAACGGAGTAAGCGAACATGTTTTGAAAATTCAAGAAGTAACAGTGAAGTCCGAATCTGTGCTCCGTTCGCGAACACCATTATGCGAGAGTTGAAGCATTACGATAGGCCCTAACCCACAACTACAGAAGTAAAGCTCTGAGAATATAGATCCACAGTGTGCGCGGGATGCGCACAGCGCACTCGCCGCTGCTCGATGTGCCCGTTGCCCTAGGCGGTGTGAGAATGTGCGCATTCCGCGCACAGCGCGCTGCCACGCTCCTTTGACACCTCTGCGTGGGGAGGGCTGCCGGGCGCAGGTGTGCACGGGATGCGCACAGTGCGCGCGCCGCCACCGCGCTCCTCGTACCTCCACAGGATGCAGCACAAGAGTGTGCGCGGAACACGCACAACTCCTGGCACGCCGCCGCGGCGCTCCTCGTACCTCCACAGGGTGCAGCACAAGAGTGTGCGCGGAACACGCACAACTCCTGGCACGCCCTGTATGACGTTCATTGTACTCCCGGCCGAGCGATTATCGCCCCCTCACTCGGTAGCGCGAGCTGCCTGCCCGTCCCGCCACCCCATGGCACGACGGGGATGTGCGCGGATTACGCACACTCATCAAATCATGGCACAGCGGCCATTCTCCGACGGTTCTTAGAAGCCCTGAAATGCAAAGGAAGGCTTACCTCGAGTCCAGCAGTGGTGAGCTTGCTCCGCTCTTCCCTGAGACGTTCTACGAGATGATGCTGGACCATCATCTCGTCTTGGCGAAGCCGGACAGGGACTATTATGTCCTTCCAAGGGGGAAGCCGAATGATTGGTCGTTCGTCGCGGTCAGTCGAGTGTACACTCCGTCGTACGACGTAGTCGATGGGGAGCTGCCGGACATCGGCCACCCAGGCGCGAATAGCGACCTTTGTTTCCGATTCCTCTGATTTCGCTGTCCGCTTCCCAATAACGATGGCCGCCGCGAGCTGAACTGTATCGGAGCGAGCCTTGCGCTCCTTCGTATCGTGAGTTTTCGCGCGCATATACGCCTTGCGATGCTCCTGCATGGCTTCGGTCTTGAAGCCAGGAATGTGCAGCATCTGCGCCAGCAGCACGACATCCTATCCAAGCCATGTCAGTCAAGCGACAGCCGCACAACCAAAATGCACTGAGACTGACCATTGGACTGGTCATGATGGGAGTAGCTGTCATGGCGACTACTGACGCGGCCAGATTTACCAGCTCTCCCGCTGCCAAACGGGTCGCACGCGCCGTACGGGCGTAATGAGCCTCATCCATTATAATGACGCCGTATTCCTTCCCATCTGCGAACATCGTCAATGCTGCAAGTTCTGGATCAGCGGAGCGATCCACTGGCAGTCGGTCGCCCGCGTTCGCCGGAGTAATGCGCAGCGGTAGGCTGAAGAAGAACTCCGCATCGGCTTTTACGGCCTATATGCAAAGTCAGCACATACGAGTAAACAGGTGTCTAGGACTTACATTGTAGGTCGCAAGGATTATCCGGGTGCCCTTTGCTTGCTGCCAAGCCTGTTGGAAGGCGACACGGTTTGTCTTCGTGCACGAGCCTTGATACGGGAGAATGGAGAAGTGTCCCCACACCAGGTAGCGCTGGATCTCGACCGTCCATTGTTCAACCAGGTTGGGAGGGCATATGACAACGTGGTCGGCGGCGGGGAGTGCCTCCTGGCCCCTCGCGGTTTTCGCTGTACAACACGTTAGTCATACGTAGCAAAGTGTATGAGATTGGAACTTACCGAAGCGGTCAGGATATCGCCCCTTCTGCTTGAACGTCAGGCGGAGCCACTCGTACGTGGCGATCGCGCCGATGGCTTGCATCGTTTTCCCAACTCCAACTTGATCCATGAGGAGGACGTTTTTGTGGGCCATCATATTGTCGGTGATCTTGAGTACACCGACCCATTGATGCCAGAACGGCGCTAGCTCAGTGGCCTCATCGGAGTGTAGCGCAGCGCGGCCTTCTTCGCTCCACGGGAGATGGATGCCGGCGGGGTCCTGCTTCTGATTGAAGAACGGGAAAAACGGCGAAGGGAGACCGAGCATCAGCTGCATTTGCTCAGTCGTCAAAACCTTGTACGCCTCTACGCCCTCCCTCCAGTCCGCGAGAGATTCGCCAGACAAGCTGACAAGGTCGAAGTCCCGGTCTTCAGCGTTCGCCGAGTGCAGGTACTCGACCACCTGTGCGAGGGCCTCCTCATGTTCATGCGCGCCGGGCATGGTTCGCAACGCGCGCCGCAACGCCGGAGGGAGTTCTACGATACAGAGTAGCATCAGAGTAGCGCAAGATATTCATGGAGACGCAGTCTACTTACTAATCGTCTCCGAGGTGTCCTCATGTGATAGCATGACCGTGTGGACCCGATTCAGCTCTGCGGTTGCCTGGTCAAAGCGTTCTTCTAACAAGGCCTTCCAGCGCGTGAGCCGTTTCACCACGGCACCGAGAGCTTTGAGGTAGGGTTGAATGCTCGCCTTCGTAACGGCATTATCCGCCTCGCTGGTTTCGAAGACTGCTGGCGGGTTGGACACCTCGACGTACAGAGCGAGGTGAAGACTCACCTCGACGAGCCTTGGCGAGCGTAGCCTCATTCTCTTTGAGACGCTTACCCTCCCGTACGATAGTCATGCGGTACCGATTGTACGAGTTCTGCAGAATTGAGCGCGCGAAGCGCACTGCCCAAGGCTGCAGCGAAGCCCCTTTTCGAACGGCCTTTGAGCCGAAGAGCTGTTGCGCGAGGTCGGGTATGAGCCCAGGAATGCATGTTTGGTCCATTGGAATGATCTGTTAATGGAGTAAGCGCGCTGGTGAGCTACAGGTATAACTGCTGAACTTACGCCTGTAAGGTCCTCCAAAGCGAAGTCCTGCTCCGAGACGTCGTTCTCTTTCAGCAGTTCGTCGACAATATTATTCAAGCCCCAAATGGGCCATCGTTGAGCGATGTAATCGCGCATCGCCTTCTTCCCTTGCGCGTGGTTGCGCATGTTTCGAATGAATGGTTCGCGCGCGCCTTGGTCGAGAGCATAGTAGGCGTCGGTAAATGCACAGATGGCTGCAATGTCCTCGACGTCGAGGCACGTATTGTCGGGAGTAGCAAGCGGACTCCATGGCACTACCTCGGCGCTGATACTTTCCCGCCACTCCGGCCAGCAAAACGGCGCGGGGTCCTGCGTGGTTTGCGACGCTATTGCGACGTCCAAAAACGTTGTAATCTGTGTGCGCGGAGGCGCCATGAGTTGAAATGAGAGAGAGGGAGGGGACCAACACCGATTGGCAGCTACTTAAGTACAATTTCATGAGCCTCTCGGAAAATTTTCCTCTGGAGCCGATCCACAAGCATGCTGCCGACGGACTGGTCTCTTCTTGGACGGCTGAAACGTGAATCGGGCGATCGGGTGTAATGTATCGTGGAGGAACCGATTCAGCCGGGTGTGATGGCGGAGCCAACGCTGGAGATCATGCAGTCCAAGCGTTCAGGCGCGCCCGAGTCTTTGCAGGCGGAGGCGATTCGAGCTTTTGGAGGAAGACTATGCTAATCTAAGTATTGGAAGAGTCTTCAGTGGTCAGTTACCAATTATTGGCCGGCCAGGAAGCACATCTTTGAATACCGGACTGATCGCCGATGAATGAGGCAATCGAATTCCAGTCCCGATTTTACCGGACGGCGATGAATCCCGCTCGCGCCCGCTGTAATTGACTCAATTCCTTCGCTTGAATTACATTGCTCTTCCCTCGATCAGGACTCGCTCATACGTCTACTCCTGCCTCCTGCGCAGTCTCACTGTACTGCGCAACGAAACCGACAGCCCACTTCTCAACCCTCACCGAGAATGTGGAGGGGGAGGACGAGCTCAACTCTGTATTCAATAGGTGAGTATACTTCACGATCTGTGCCAAGCATAGGCACGTTATAACCACTCGACATCTCGTGCGCCTAACCTCAAGCAGTGTGAGCACCGGTCAGCTGTGAACACAATGAGACGGACTCGTCCACTACCCGTCCACGGTGTGCGCAGAGCGCGTACACTCTACCCTCCGAGCTCCATGCTGTCAGCGCGTCGCTGCCATCAGCTTTGTTCGCGCTGCGCGCACACCCCCACCTCTCAAGGCACTCTCGGCTCACCTGTTCATCGCGGCCCCGCCGTCCACGATGTGCGCGCACCGCGCACACACTCGCCTCCATGTCGCCTGCGCGTCGCCCATCGGCCGCGTAACCCTCCATGTTGCCGGCGCGCCGTGCATCGCCACAACAGCCTCTGCGCGCACATCACCACCCTTCAGGACATTGTCTTGCCTTCCCGGTCCAAAGCCATCCCGCCGTCCGCGGTGTGCGCGCCCCGCGCACACACTCCTTTCCCCCTCCACGTTGTGATATTCCTCGCTTCTCCCCTCCCCCTCGCCCCTCCACGCGGCTTTGTTCGCGATCCACGCACAGGTCCGCTGGTGGTAAATCAAAGTAGTCCCCTGCCGTTCTCATCTCAAATTGACACATCCCACGCTCGACGCTGTCACTGCGAAGTATAAAAGCGCGGTCTGAATCTCTTGCACCTCTCCATCACCATGCCCCACCCAACATCACGTCTGTCCAGCCCTTGCAAAGTCTGCGCTACGCCGACGACATATTGGTGCAATAGATGCCATGTCATATTTTATTGCACTATCCATCATGCGATCACTGTACGTAGCCATACCCCAACGTCCGAGTATTGTGCATGACAAGTCCATGATATCAGGACTGGCCTCGCCACCGCCGCGAATGCATCTCATTCCAAGTATCCCCCCCGCCGACGCCTGTTCCGACGGCGAATGTCGTACCCTCCGTCGTGCGTCCTCCGATGTCCCTGCCATCCGGGTACACATCCAGAGTCCGGGCTCTGCTCTTGAAACCCTCGATCGGTAAGCGAAGAAATCTCATTTCTTGACTTGACCTGACGGCAATGCGCGGTTAGAGCATGTCCAGTATATAACGATACCCTACCGCGTCACATTCCCGACCGCCTTCGCAGAGGTCACCCCGGAAGTGGGCTTCTACTTCACGGAGTGCGAGCCTCAATACACGCTCTACACGAAAGGCCTCGATGGGCGTGTGTTGCGCAACCCATTCCAGATCTGGTACTGCCCCAACTCCTTCAAACGCTTCTCGCCAGTCAACCACCCCGTCGCTCGCTTGGCTCATGGCCTTGCCCGCAAGGCCTGGTATGGCCCTGTCGTAATCCTGAAGTACAGCGGGATTCTTAGGCAGTCGTACTGGGATGTTAATGAAGGTGATCTTGCCATCCTCTCTAGATACTTTGCGATATGCCACTAGTAGTTTGTAACCCATCAGTGTTTGTAATTCATTCTTGGCTTCTTGTACCTCAAAGATTCTCAGGCATTATCAAGAAGGCTGAACGGGCTTCGTGGTTAAATTCCGTAAGTCCCATGCCAAGGTGGCATTGATGCCATGAGGTGTGATCTATCGACTGATGGTGTTACCATCAGTCGATAAATCACACCTGATGGCATCAATCGCCAGCTCATGGCCTAGGACTTGCAGTACTTAAACCCCCATGCCCATCGTACAGACTTCCAACCTTTCCCTCCCCCCACATCCTTGATCTACTCGGCCAACATGGAACCACCACTTCCGTCAGTCCCACGCAATGGCCTTGAGTGGGCACAAGCGTTCCGCCGAGCAGATAAAGTAGACGGGTTCACGTGTAGGTTCACGCTAAGCAATGAATTCACCATCACAGACTAAATTGTACACAGTGACCACGCTCAGCGGCGACAACTTGTCGATCACCTCAGGCAGCTGGTACGTTTATGCCTACACTAATAGTAACTATTCTGTTATTCATAGTGGATCAGCGTCTCGCTCAAGCCCGATGGCTCTCGACGCAACAATGCTTCCAACCCGGACGCAGAGTTGTTTGCCCAAGTGGTCGGGACCGTAATCCACTTCAAGTATGGCAAGGTATGTTCTGCTTGGGTTTTAAAATATGTTAAAATGCTAAAAGCATTCAGCTTGTTCGCCTCCGGTGGTTCATCGATCAAGAAGAGTTCTCAGAGAGTGTAGCTGGGGATGATGCCACCAAAGCCCTGGTTCCTACGATTGGCGATAAGGAACTGATTCAACACTCCCACGAGACCTACCAATTTGCCGATCGGATCCACCGCAAGGTCCCCATCGTGGCCTTCTCGCCTTCCCGCCTCGGGCTACCTGTCATTGACGACATGACTTACTACACTCGGACCACGCTTTCCGTCAAGTGGGCCTTGGAGCCACACACGATTACCATTGCATCTGTGCGTCTCAACGTATCCTATAATGATCTCCAAACTGATATTTCTGTAGACCCACAATGACAGCATTTGCTCTCGGGATTGCAACCTCAACAACTTGGTGGACGTCAATGAAGAACTGATCATGCGCTTTTGCGAGCTTTGTCAGTGCTGGTTCCACAAGCAATGCCTGGTTGTCAGCCCAGCTACAGTTCCTACCCTCGAGGAGCTCAAGGCCACCCGCCCACCTCAGCCTGAGGATGAAGCAGAGGCGGATTACCTCTATAACAGTGGCCAGATCACGTTCTCCGGACATGACTTCACCATTTGGATGAGCCTTCTTCACCGTCCGATTCAGCGTGGATATTCTGAGTATCCTTGGCTCCTTTCCTTTGAACGTCTGCTCGACGCAGTCCGTCGCCATGACCGTGCTTGGGGATGCCCTTCCGATGTACAGGACTTTGTCACGCAGCACTTGTCTATGGCTCCTTCACTCGTACACCTTACTGACAAGTATCGTGCCATTGTTCAGGCCCCTTACCCGGACATTTATTACTATTGCCCTGATTGTGATAGTGCTATCTAGGTTATCATAATGTCATAATATTTCTTGTCGCTCTATACACATAGTTGCAAAAATGTTACAGCGCTTCATTAGTGAAAAGTGTGCTTGGACCGTGCACAGGTCTCTGCTGCACCCGGGGCCCAGCATGGGGGTGTGCACGGAACAAGCACAGGTCTGTGTTGCACGTGTGC
>KZ084189.1:0-13901 GCA_002092935.1 Trametes coccinea BRFM310 | reverse complement strand
GACCATCACCAATCTGATTCATCACTCTGAAACCCCCGTACTTCGTGCCTGGCGGGATTCATACCCCCACATAAAACTCATCAATCTCATATCCCTTCTCCAACCCCCCTCTCCCCCCACCTCATCTACCTGCACTCATGGCCCTCGCTCGTCCCCGCAACATGCTCCAATGGGCTTCCGCATTCCTTGAAGGCACCCCTGTCTCGTCCACACCTGGTGATGGTTTTCACATCGCATCGTGGACCTCTTCTTATACTCAATCATCTCCAGTTCCCTTCCCTCTTCTCCCCGGCACCATCAATGTCACCATCGGAGATTTGTATGCATATTCTTATGATCTCGCTGGTCATTTTCGCTGACGTCCACCATGTTCTCAGCGTCAGCTTTGGTGTCGATGGAACTCGCCGTGATGACTGGCTTCAAACGGAGCCCACCACCGTCGCCCGCATCGTCGGACTCGCAGACCATCCCACTTACGGTCCCGTGAGCGCCATCGTCTCTTGCCCTCCCAATCAAGCATGCTCATCCCTATTTGCCAGATTCTGCGCTTGGCATGGCTATTCCGTGATGGGGAGCTCAATGACGACAACGTGACCAATGCACTCGGGCGCATCTACTCAGCCCAATGCGCCCCCAACGAGTTGCTCACTTCCTCGGTGGAAACTTACAACCATGCTGCAATGGTTTTGAACGTTCTCCCAGTCGTATCCTTTGTCTCCCACACCGTCTCTCTGCCCGTCATCGATGAAAACACCCTCTTCACCAGAGAAGACATCTCTTTCGCCCGTTCAGGTACCGGTTACTTCCTTCCTATGGTGAGCAATCTCCTTTCTTCCATGCCAACCATCAGCCAACTAACCATCATTCCCCACCTGCCTCTTTAAATCAGCACTTTCACGAAAGCATCTGTTCCACCAAGTGTCAATTCGAGAGGTTCATGTCCCTCCGTGCGGCCTCCCACTCCATCTCAATCCTACGATACTGCGAAAACTGCAAGGCCTGGTTCCATCTCAGCTGTTGCCCCCCTTCCGATGCTCTCTCCGTGCTTCTCTTGCCCCCAGCCCCGGACCGTCCACCTCATCCTTCCTCCTTCACCGAGGTCTTGGACCTTACCTCCCTCGGCCGCGTCCCTTTCTCCCTTTCCGACTGGATTTCATGGCAGCAACTCCTCACTCTTCCCATCCAGCGCGGGTGCCAAGAAACTCACTTCCCACTATCCTTTGAGTGCCTTGTGTTTGATATTCGCAAACAGCACCGATACCAAGGCTGCCCCCCCAACGTTGACAATTGGCTCCTTCGCCACCTCCATCCCGCCCCTCACCTCGAACACAACGCCCATGCACTCCTCAACCAGTTCCGTGCATGGACCCCCCCTGTCCCGGTCGCTTGCCCCCGCTGCGACAACCCCATCTGAGACTGATGTAGTACCAAAGATTTTTTTTTGCAACTCCTTATTTTGTAATTGGCTGTGGGCGCTTGAGCCGCTGGTGATGCACTGCTGCGAATGTCCATGACATTCGCTCTTCCATCTGGAATGACAAACCTCTTAGAATGCTCTTTGCAATGGTAATGGTAATGGTCAATAAGCTACGAGGCTGAGTGTACCCGGAGGCTCGGAGCGTCCCATCATTGTTTGATGATTGTGGTGCCAGACACAAATGTCCTCGACATTCGCCCACTGCATTGTGCACCGCTCGCCCTCCTTGGGCGCTTAACGAGCGGTCGTCACCCGCTCCCTGTTGCACATCTGCATTTTGTACAAATCATGCAAGCAGCAGGGCTGCTTAGTCACGTGACTTCACTCAATATAGTCGCTTATACCATATTGGGAACCCTAGCTGGCAGGCCTCTGGGTTAGGTGTAGGGTCTATTTCCACCCTGGGTAGTGTGCCAACACCCTCATAACCATCAGTCCCACGCAATGGCCTGGAGTGGGCACAAGCATTCCGCCAAGCGGATAAAGTCGATGGGTTGAGGGGACGTACATACTGAGGGATGAATTCACCATCACAGACTAAATCGTACACAGTGACCACACTCAGTGGGGACAACCTTTCTATCACTCCAGGCGTCTGGTACGTTTGTGTCTACGCCAATAGTAACTATTCTGTTATTCATAGTCTATCAGCGTCTCGCTCAAGCCAGATGGCTCTCGTCGCAACGATGCTTCCAACCCGGATGCAGAATTGTTTGCCCGAGTGGTTGGGACCGTGATCCACCACAAGTATGGCAAGGTATGTTCTGCTCAGGTTTCGGAAAGTATCAAACATGCTAACAGCATTCAGCTCGTTCACCTCCGATGGTTCATCCTTCAGGAAGAGTTCTCAGAGAGTGTAACTGTGGATGATGCCACCAAAGCCCTGGTTCCCACAATTGGCGACAATGAACTCATTCAACTCGCCCACGAGACCTACCAATTTGCTGATCAGATCAACCGCAAGGTCCCTGTCGTGGCCTTTTCACCCTCCCGCCTCTGTCTGCCTGTCATTGACGAGATGACTCTCTACACTCGGATCACGCTTTCGGTCAAGTGGGCCTTGGAGCCGTACACCTTCAACATTGCATCTGTGCGTCCCAGAGTATCCTGTAATGTTCTCCAAACTGACATTTCTATAGACCCACAACGACAACATCTGCTCTCGGCATTGCAACCTCGGCAACCTGTTGGACATCAACCAAGAACCAATCATGCGTTTTTGCGAGCTTTGTCAGTGCTGGTTCCACAAGCAATGCCTGGTTGTTAGCCCAGCTACAGTTTCTACGCTCGAGGAGCTTAAGGCCACCCGCCCACCCCAGCCCGAGGACGAATCAGAGGCCAATTACCTCTTCAATAGCGGCCAGGTCGAGTTCTCCGGACATGACTTTAGCATTTGGATGAGCCTTCTTCACCGTCCGATTCAACGCGGACATTCTGATTATCCCTGGCTCCTTTCCTTTGAACGTCTGCTCTATGCGGTCCGTAACCATGATCGTGCTTGGGGATGCCCTTCGGATGTTCAGGACTTTGTCACGCAGCACTTGTCTATGGCCCCTTCGCTTGTTCATCTTACTGATAAGTATCGTGCCATTGTTCAGGCGCCTTACCCCGACGTTTACTACTATTGCCCTGATTGCGATAGTAATATCTAGGATGTTATAATGTCACAATATTTCTTGTTGCTCTATAGACCAAATTGCAAAAATGCGACTGTGCTTCAATGGGAAAAAGTGTGCTTGGATCATGCACAGGCCGGCGCTGCACCCATGCTAATGCCTGGCCCCACCATGAGGGTGTGCACAGAACAAGCACAGGCTTGTGCTGCACCCGTGCCCATCCCGGGGCCCAGCATGGGGGTGTGCACGGAACAAGCACAGGTCTGTGTTGCACATGTGCTGCTGCCAGGGCCCACCACAGACCTGTGCTTGTTCCGTGCACAGGTCTGTGCTGCCCCCGGGGCCCAGCATGGGGGTGTGCATGGACCAAGCACACTTCCATGGAGCACTTTGCGCTTGAGATTTTTACAAAAGCCGGTAAGTCGATGAGACCCAACGGTTACCTGACGCGACAAGTACAGCTGTAGAGACACGCTGCTGCTCACGATAGGCCCTATATCCATATATGGCAATTCCTTATAGGGAACCAGCTGGGTTAGGGTCTCTCTAGGGTTCCAGCTAGGGTTCCAGCTATCCTAGCCAACCCTGCGACGTCTCATAACCCTAAGTGATGGGCAGCAGCGGACTCACCCGCTTTGGTTTCGATCGTACGGACCGTGGTGTCAGGAGGCGCGACCTCTGCGATGGTATAGGTTGGTTCTTGTGTGGGGGTCTGGGCTGTGTGGGGCGGTGACGGATCTCGCCTGTCGAGTAGCTGACGGAGAGATGTCGGAGATGATGGCGGCGGTGGGATGTCCCATCGGGAGGCACGCACAGTTCGCGGCCACGGTGGTTCTGTAACAGTGATGGAGCCGACTGCGGCGGTAGGTTCGGGAGGCGAATGCTCAGGGCTCGGAGTTGATGCGGGTACGGCAGGCGCGTAGTGGTCTGGCCTGCCGGGGGCAGTGTTGTCGGGGCGCTCTTCAATGGGCGGGAGAAGGCGCCATGGTGGGTCGAGTATGATGATGGCCGTGCCCGTGTCGGTGCGACCACCAATGGTGAGGCGCGCTTCATGTAGGATATACGTGTCGAGCTCGACGTCTTCGTTCCAGGGTGCGTGGAGGTGAGGCACTGCTCAGACGAGACTGGCAGAGAGCGAGAGCGGCGGGGCCGGCGGCAGAAACGGTAGGCCAGAAAGACGGTAATAGTAGTCAAGGACAGGGAGAAGGCGGCGATCGCCAACCATGGGGGGGTCGTCCCGGAGGGAGACGATGGGAGAGACTGGGCGGCTGATAGCAGGCATTGCGAGGTAGAGGGGTGCGTGAGTGTGCAGGTAGAGTCCAGTGCGGTGAGGTTACAAGTGATTTGCGAGTTCGAGTGGTGTTGTTGGCCGGCCCTGCAGGGTCGTCCTTCAACCCTTTTATACCTTTCTAGCCCTCCGTATCTTGCACATCGGGCCGAGGGGTAGTAGAGCAGTACACGGTCGTGCTGTCGAATGCTGAGCCCCCGTTTCCTAGTGACTTTCCATAACAGATTGTATGTTTTTGTTCTCCTGCCGCTATGATATCACCGTGGTCCTGGAAGATTTGCTCTCCCACTTTTAGTCAGGTTCGATCCCTGGGCACCTGTTAAGTCCCCGATTCCCTGGAGAATCGTACCTGGTGCCTTAATGGAGCCTCAGTGCTTCTGGCGTGCCGTCCCACATGCCTCCTTGCCTCCAACCACTACCTCCCAGTGCTCGTCGACTATGGGCCGTCACCTTTGCTTCCACTCTGCCGTTCTGATATTCTGGCTTCTCTCTCCTCTGCTCCTCTAGACATGTGCCCTTGAAAGTTCTCTGCTGTTTGCCACCTCCGGCTCTTGCTACCACCGGACTCGAAGCCTCTCTCTGTACACCGTAAGATGATCAATGCCGGAGCCTCGAAACTTTCATCTTGGAGTCACTGAAGTACCATGGCGATGGGGTCCAAGGGTAGGTGTCTGATTACTAATTCCTCCACCGCTGCCTCAGGTAGTACATCGCTTTCTTCGGTACCCTCGCTCTTTGTGCAGAGCCGGTCAACTCTATGCCGGTGAGTCACTTTTCTGCCCCACCCTCGGAGAGCGGTGCCTCCGAGGGCTTTCGCCCTCTCTCAGGGTATAAAAGCTAACTTTGCGTCACTTCAATCTCCCTGCAAGTCGTCGAGAAATGCTCGCAAGTACGGCAGGTGTTCTGTATCCGTTGGATCGACTTTGGGCGTGGGACTGATAAGCGTTGGGGGCCGCCTGACGATATTGTGAGTCTCTGTACACCTCGTTGATGCCTGACTTAGCTCGGCCCAGAGGTTACGCCTCAAACGGGCTTTCAACATCGCCCAACGTCACCTCCGAACCTGCGTACTCTCGGGAATCATATCTTGCGGCCGTCTCATGGCTCGTACGTCCGTACTCAGCTTTGCCTTGGTTGGATTCTCTCGCTGGTAGGTCATTTCTTCGCTTGCTGCATTCGTTCTCGTTCTGTACTTATATCCTTGGTCTCAGGTCACATGCTTTCTCTGCCGGAACATGCCTTGGATGCATGAAGTCGCCGGTGCGTCCCCTCGGGGCTGGCCCTCCTCCGTCCTGCTCTACTGACAATTGCTGCTTTGTGCCCTGCCTGGTTGCTCGTTACTACGTAAGTCTGCCCTGTTGATCTTGACTGTGCTATCGCTGACGTTTTGGTATTCATCTGCCCGTTACCCCTTTACGCATTCTTGCAGCCCGTCCTGGTCCAGTTTGCATACACCTCCCTTACTTGCCGTAGTCATACAGTGCCGCTACACACCCTTCTCGGCCTGGAATAAATATCATATTCTTACTGAACGTCTTGTGTGATCACGCCCCAGTTTGGAGATGAGGCCTACGGCGTGTAATCATTGAGTCTCCGGTTACTAAACCTCCGGATCAGAAGCGGTGTCGAGGATTAACGTTGGTGATCGAGAGTTGTGACGTTAAGCACATAGGCATTAGACTTTAAGCGAGGAGGGCCTCGACCGGACAATTGATTGGCGCCTGCCTCGGTACCGACTGGTGGTGCGTGGTTTGGCGGACTTTGGCGGATGCTATTTCTGCTGACATGATTTGATTACGTTTCAGACCCACGGTATCTTGGTCCGTCCTCGGTGGTCTATCGGCGGCAATAACTGGTATGGCTAAATGACTTGCTGCAGGGCTGACTTGTACTGATTTGGCGAGCTTCTCTCTCTTCTCCGTCCTCCAATTCTCCAGCGCGTTGGTCCTCGTGACACTAGCCTGGCAGGCATCGGGCTTCTCTGACTCTTCGGTTACGACCCTGGTACGTCTTTCTTACGACCCTGGTACGTCTTTCTTACGACCCTGGTATGTCTTTCTTACGACCCTGGTACGTCTTTCTTACGCTCGCAGAACGTCTGTCTTACATCTCATGTTCCACTGGACAATCATATACTTCGTCTGCTGCTGCGGCAGTCTTCTGCCAACCTCATGCCGAGTTGTCCGCCTTCTGCCGGTGATCTCCGACGTCCGCCGACTATATCCGATGTCCACCGGTGCTTCTGTCTGGTCTTTACTAGGTAAGTCTTCTATGCCTCATGTCAGTCTTCTTGACGTTTCACTGAACTCCGCCGATGTTTCTGTTGCCTCGTGTCCTTTCCTAAACCTGGTATGCCCTGTTTTCGATGCTTCCCTTCTTGATGCTGTGCTGTCATGTCCTTGCCGTCCTCGCCATGTGTCTGATCGCCGCTGTGCCTTGTTGTCGGTGGGCATCTGTGCTTGGACTCATAGAGTCGTCGGACGTGCCTGCTCGTCTCTTGCCCCCCCCCCCCTTCTCATTCTCAGGGCCTTTCCGCCGCTGTGCGGGTATCGTCCTTAGCCTTGTCCTGGGACGTGCCCGTCTCCTCTGCGCCTGCGCATCCAGAGCTCCTCGTACATCCTCGCCTCCTCCTCTTATCTTATCTACCTGACAATTCCTCCAGATTCCTGAGTCGTGAGCTATCAGGTCGTGCAGGTTCGGTGGAGCGGCGTATTTTTATTCTCTTTCATTTCTGGTACGTCTCTGCTTTGCGTGCAAGGTGCAGTGCTGAGAGTCTGCATAGACTTTCTTCCCCCTGGCTCCCGCTGTCGGTTTTCTGGTCGAGGATGGGCTGATGGTGTGAGCCCAGGCGACCCTCCTTTGATGACTTTTCTCATCACGTGCATTGTACGTCCCACCGCCCCTTACTGTATCTCCGATTGCTAATACGTCGTCCTCCTTGCTGTAGCCTATAGACTTCCGTTCGTGCCTGTGGCGTGTGGTCCATTCCTGTAATGACCCATTATGACCTTCACGATGCAAGTTTGAGGCGTGTCGTCCAAGTCCCATATACTTCTTTGTGTGCACCTCGCATGTTAGTCCATTCTGCATGAGCCATCGTTACGGTACGTGCTGTGTGTTCTGTGGTGACTGGTGTGGAGTGCTTGATATGTCATCGTCATCATTGCCGCCAACCTCTGTATCTCGTTCACGTTCACGTGTATCTGATTCTTCGTCCTCCATGTCCGTCATCTCACTGTCCCCATCTGCATCCGACTCGATCTGCGCTTGGCTTGGCTCATGTTCTAGAGTTGCCTGCCGCTGTTGCTGGGTTCGTTCATGCTCGAATGCCATCTTGTTCATTGATTCTTCAAAGTCCTCTCGGTTGTAGCGTGGTCCAATACCTTGTGGCTGCGAATCCATCTCATGCTCACTGAGGATCAGCGAGTCGGTCGACTGTTGTGCCTCCAACCTCTCCGCCTGCGCTTTCTCAGCCATTTCTGCCTCTATCATGCGGTCTGTCTTATGCGGGAAGTAGACCATCTGTAGCATGCCGTGTTCTTCTCAATATTTTCCACATGCGATTCTCGATGTTGAGTCGACTCGGTCCTGCCTCATTCTGCCAGTCCTCATCCTCTTCCCATGGATCATATTCTGGTGAACAGGGTTCTGCAGGTAACGTCTCTGTTGACAAGGTCTCATGCAATGGCTTCTTGAAGACAAATTCCTCTGGCACTTGGGATTCAGGTATGGCATCCACGTCGCCTGGATTCTCGTCCCTAATTGCTGGTGGGTCCATGAGCTCTTGCAGCTTCTGCGATTCACTAAAGTCTATCACAGGAACTTCCCCTGACTGTGACTGAATGCTCTCGCACATGGCAGATGCCTCATGCCAGGCCTTATCTTGGGCCATCGATGATGTGATCAAGACTTCGTGCGTGTTCGTCCATCTGGTGAGCGGGCACCTACTGATATTCTGTCTTCATTGTGACTCATCCACAACCGGTTGTGATGCTGCAACGGTCTTCCTAGGATTCCGGCCTTGCTTAGATTGTCCACTATGTGCAAGTCCGTGACACTACGGATGCCACCAAAGATGATGGGTGTCCTCCATACTCCATGGCACTTGAGTGGTACGCCTGCCGCGTTGATTACGTTCCAATGGTTAGGTAAGCGCAACCCTTGTCCAAGTGATTGGTAGACCTTGGTGTGAATGCAGTCTAACTCTGATCCAGTATCCAACAGGAATGGGAGTTTGTGCCCTTCGACAACGACTCGTAGCACTGGCAGTGGTGGAAGCTGAGGGACAGGCGACATTTTCTCTTCACGTCTAGACCTATTACTCCTCGTGGGCTGTGCTCAGAGCATCCCTATGCAAGATCCTATAGACCGTGTCATTCCCATGGGGAGGGTACGTATCACCAGGTCTCGCAGCCGTGTTGAAACTGGGTTAACTGGTTGGTCGAGTTTATCTGTAGTATTTGGCAGGCCATCATCATCATTGATAGATTCATCAGTCGAGTCGTCTTGCGGTGGGTCTTCTGCCTTGTCTTCGCAGTCTTCATCTATGCTCGAGCTATCGCTATCTGCATTGGTGCCCTGTTGCTCACCCGAGTCTTCTGGGTGACTGTCTGACTCAGCCTCTGTGTCTAGCTCATTATCTGGGGTCTCTAGCTCGGGCATGTCCTGGAACGGGTCTTCATCCTCCTCTGGTGTGATCCTAGTGGCAGCAGCAAGCCTTATCCTAAGGGCCTCTTCCATGGTCCACTCTTTGACAATAACTGAGTAAGCCTTTCCGTCCGAGTCATAGTCGCTTGGCCACGCTACTAGCATCTCTGACTTAGGATACCGCTCCGTAGGTGGGAACATCAGGTATGTGCCATCCTCTCGTTCTTCAATGCTGATCTTATGTGCCTGTTGCCATAGACGTCCCAGTAGTCCGTCAAAGGGAGCCTTTTCCTGTATGTAGGCCGTGATGGGTGTCTTGATATGCCCAATCTTCAGTGGAATATCTTCCACTATTCCTAGCAGTGCGGTACGCCCTCCGCTAGCGTCGTGCATAAAGGCGATTTCCCCTTGATTGATTGGTCGCCGCACTACATCCTGACAGATCTGCTGGCTAATGATATTCAGTTGTGACCCAGTGTCGACAATGAAGGTGACGGGCTTGAAATCGCATTCCATTTCTAGTTGAATGAGCGGCACACGTCGAGCCTTGACCAAGTTAGTCATGATGACGGCATATGGGCTTGTGTCGCTATAGAAACTGATGCTGCAGCTGGCTCCGCCTTCTTGGGCTTGAGTAGGTCTCCAAGGTTACTAGACACCTCCTTCAAGCTTCCTAAGACCTCCCGCAGCTTCAGGGTAACTGGTATGTCAAGGATTGTCTCAGTGATCTTTGCTGTATCAACCGTCTTGCTAATCTCTGAGACCCTAGGTGTCCAACGTGACTTCTACGCAGAGGCTGGCTCTGTGCCTGCTGGCTTCGTGGGCTTAGGCTGAACTTGCGTGTGGTCTTCAATCATCTCAATGTCATTGTCTGGATTGAATGTCGGCTGCTGGGTTTCCACAGGTGTGAGACATTGCATAGGGACCCTGGCCACAGGTGGTGATACTCAGGCAGGTGGATCTTCCGTTGCTTTCCTTTCTCAAGTCGTGGTGGCCGGACTCCATCAAAGACCTGCTTACGATAGCTTCGGGTCTCCCGTGGGGCTCGTTCAACTGGATATGCTGCTAAGTCTGCCTCAGCCTGGTAGGAGACATAGCTCTCTTCCTCTTCCGGGACTTCCTCAATATGAGTGCTGAATGCCACATAGCTAACAGTCGGGAACATCTGTTCAATGGTGTGCACTAGGTTCTCGCCTTCTTGACGCCGTATGACATTTCCTCCCTTGTCAACTACACGGCCCAGATGATCCTTCAGAACTTGACCCTTCTGCACATATTCATTGATCTTTGGGCAGTAGTTCATGATATGTCCGGCTTTCCCACATCCATAGCATCCAGCATTCATTGGCATGGGAGGTGGCGGCCCCCTACGCTGCAGCAAACGATTGGGATTCGGACGATCCATGTGTGGTGGCACTCCACGTGGTATATGCTGCTCGTAATTCACTCGTGGTTGGCTAGCAACTGGTGGCCGATTGATGGGTGGCTGGATGTACGTGGTGATGCTAGGATCTATCTGCCGAGCTTGATAGTACA
The DNA here is from genome assembly GCA_002092935.1 of Trametes coccinea BRFM310. Lineage (NCBI taxonomy): Eukaryota > Fungi > Basidiomycota > Agaricomycetes > Polyporales > Polyporaceae > Trametes > Trametes coccinea. The sequence continues at coordinate 3,337 of KZ084189.1, read as the reverse complement.
GAATCCCATAGTTCTTGTCATTGAGGGAAAGGTGAGCCATTTTCTCCAGAATCTCATTGAGCCCTGAGTCGCTAGGAGACTGAGCCTTTGGCTTCTTCGCAGCCTCGGTCTTCTTCTCTTGCTGTTGCCGGTTAAACTCCTCACGCTTCTTCTTGCGGAACTCCTCCAACTCATCTCCACTACTCTCATCTTCATCATCAGTCTTACGCCTTCTAGTACGAGCGTGGGCAGCTCGTGCCACTGGGCTGCGTCTGCGGCTAAGGCCTGTGACCTCCTGGATGCTGTCTGATTCTTCGTCGTCCTCCGAATCTGTCTCGTAGCGACCCTTGGCACGCAATCTCTCTGTGTCAAACCGATCAACACTGAGTAGTGCCTTGGCTGCTTTGTCCATAGCATCTGGTGTGAATGGCTTGGTCATATCATGGTCAGGATCCTCCAGCAGAATCCGGGCCTCCAGTCACTTGCGGAAACTGGGGTGTAGGCCTATCCATAGATAGTAAGCGAAGTTGTCCTCAGAAATCTTGCCATGTCCTTTCAGCCAGCCACCAATACGGATGAAGTCCCGTAGGTAACCGCGCCAGTCCTTGAGTTCTGTGATTGGGTCCCTAACTGATTTCGTCACAAACTTTTCCAAGTCTGCAATACGGAACCTCTTCGACTCCAGGTCAGCATTCCAGTAGATCTTGATATCCCTCTTGAGTTGATCCCAGTCGTAGTTCTGATAGGACGCAAATCCTTCTATGGTCTCCCTGACCGTACGACCACAGTAGTCGAGAACAGTTTCGCATTTCTCTTGGTTTTTGAGGGCAGCAAGCCTCTCAAACTTCCGCAGGAATGGTTCAATGTCTGATGGGTGGCCTCGGAACTTCTTTGGTGCGTACCGGGACCCTTCAAGAGGCATCTCGAGTACTGAGCGGGTGGACGACCGTGTAGAGAGGGTGATGTCACTCTCCAGAGTTGGGCTACGATAGCCTGTGTCAAATTGCTGATCGCCGTGCATGGTGATCTGGGGTATGCGTAGGTGAGTAATGTTGAGTGATTGGGGTTGTTGTTATGGTGTTGATGAGCGGGAGCTAGATAATACTCCCCCTCGCGGTGGGCTCCAGTGATGTCGTGTGCGAAATGGATGTTGCGGTTGAGTATGTCCTCTGCTGAAGATCGAGTGCAATCTACTCCAACAAAAACTGACAACTCTCTCCTATGTTAGAGCAAGAGATGGCTTCCAAATCGTGCCGCGAAGCTTGTAGGTTTTCCTCCTTTCCCGACAGAGGCCTCGCCGAGTTCGTAATGTGTATCAGTTCCTAGGTTGAATCCAAAGACCCGATCTTCCTGCCACTGAGGGCAAGGTATGTTCAAGTGGTGGTGTATGTGATGAAAGGGCCCTGAGATTTCCAGCAGAGTCTCCTTCTTAAGTATGAGTGGTGTCCTAGTCGCTATAGTCTGGTGCCGGTTATGTTGCCTGGTGGTTGTCGTAGTCTGGGTCGGTACTGTTGAAAGGGGGTACTGAGTCGAAACTGTTGATAGCTTAGAGTCTCGTGCTCTCGCTTAAGGGTCGGTACTGTTGAAAGGGGTGTGTGGTCGGAACTGTTGGTTGTCGTGGTCACCCATCGGTCGGTGACAGTCTTCAGGTCTTCAGTATGAGCTCGTTGCTCTCATATCCGTGGTGAGTGGTTGTCGCAAATCCTTCGTGGACCCAACCAATCTCAGTCTTCTGTCTTCGTTTCGTGCATATCCGTGGTGAGTGGTTGTCGCAAAGTCCCAGATGGACCCCAACCAATCTCAGTCTTCTGTCTTCGTGTCGCGCGTATCCGCGGTGAGTGGTTGTCGCAAAGTCCCGGCTGGACTCCAACCAATCTCACAATGCTGTGATCCTGACTTGACTTACTGAGCTTCCTTCACAGCTGAAGAAAACTAGTATTGGCTATGGCGACCTTTTGGAACTTTGGCCACTGGAAGAGACAATTGCTTGCTTCTTAGAAATAGCTTTATTCAGTTCTGCCTTCCCCAGCCCAGTATTTATACTCTGGCTGAGGGGCGTGAGAAAGTGGTATGTACATGAGTAAGCTACCCCACCGGATGACTAAGGCAGGGCTTGGCCATGCTCGGCTGATAAATAGTACCTAAATATAGCTCTTTGGCTTATAAATCCTCCCCAATCCTTTGTCATCTCCTCCAGATCCTTACTAATCCTTCCCCAAATTCCCAAACTTTTCCTTCCCCAATGCTTACCAAGCATGCTCCTATTTGTACAAATCCTATCCATCCTCTCCCAATGCTGAGTCATCTCTGCCCCACTGCTTACCAATCTTCCCCACAGCTGGCCTGTAACTCCCCAATGCTTATTCATCAAGGCTACTGAGATTACTCAGCCCTTCCCTATGGTTTGTCAGGCTGCTGCAGCCTTAGTCAGCCAGAAGGGATGCTTGGTCAGCCAGGTCCCTTGCTGACTAATCCATGTCTCTGAGGTGGCATGCCTGTCCAGAACTTTCTAGCCATGCCCAGATGGTTCTAGAACATTCTGGGGGACAAGAAGTCATGCAATGATGCCTTTGGTGGTCATGTGTGCCACATGGCTGAGGTAATTGTGATTATGTGTGTGATGCTTCTGTCCTGCTGGCCTTGGGTGCACAGCTCCCCAGCCTATCCTGTTGCTGAGATGGTGTGATGACTGGTAGCTGCTCCTGTCCAGGTGCCAATCACGATTGGTGCATGACATCGCGTGCGGCTTATGCTTCATCCATAGCCACTTCGGCATGTACGTTACACAGGAAGCGTGCACATTCGAATGAACTTGTCATATCTTTCTGACTGGCCCTCTGCGTTGTGCGTCGTTCGTCTTGCGTCGCCGTGCGAGACGGCGAGCGTACCTGCCGTGAGACGGCCGTGACGCTGCCAGACAACGGCCGCACCGTCGCGCGTACACCGCGTGCGTCCCAGCGGATGTCTGCCAGCTGGTTGCCTACTCAGCTCCCACAGCGCATTCACTCTCACACAAGCGACCACCCAGCAGACGTCCGCCAGCTGGTCACCTCATCTCTTCCTTAACCATACCCATCCCATCCCGCCCTTCCTCACCAATCCAGATCACATGTCAGATGCGCATACATAACATTCCGAACACTCGCCAGCAACAGTAGTCGTACATAGAGACTTTGCAGAACGAACAATCACATCACAATATCGCACTCCGCCCCCTCATCACCCCTCAAACAAAGTCAATGATCCTCACCCGCTCCCCATCCCACACCGCATTCCGCAACGCAGCGTCCATCACCTCCACCCCAGCCGCATTCAGCTCAGCAACAGCAGCTTCGTACCATCCCCTGCACCCAAAAAC
>KZ084187.1:0-37433 GCA_002092935.1 Trametes coccinea BRFM310 | reverse complement strand
AGAATCGACATCATCCTCGCCCACACCTCTTTCTCAGCCTGGCCGCGATCCGACCGTGGTGTACGGTCTCCCAGAACTACCGGCACTGTCCACAAGGTGCGCTTGCGTAGCATGTGCGTTTCGTACTGTGTATGACTACTGGATGAGAACAGACCTCGTGCCTGCATGGTACGCCCGCCTCGTCGGTTCTGCGGTGCACTCTGATCGTCGTCGTTGGCCTCTCCCCGTGCTGTGGGACGCTTTAGCTTCTCTACGAGCCCTACGAAGTCATAAAGAGGCATACAATCGAAGACAGGATCGACTGGTCGGTAAATATAGTCCTGCTCCTGATTAGATGCAGAGATAGAACCAGACTGATCCAGTTTAAGCACATAGGAACTTTCTTCTTCACCAGGCTGTTCCGGTTCGTCTATCATCATAGCATCCACATTGATGTTTGAATTTTGCACAGCGTCAGCAGGAGCTTCGCCCTGTTCGCCCACTTCCGCAGAGGATGCAGGCGCTGATGCATCATTACTTTCCACCACGTCCGAATTGCGCGCAAATTCTGCCTTGAACAACCTATCGAAGGCACCCCAATACAGTACACGGAAGGTATGGCTGCAGTACACGTCGCCGCCTCCAACAAGGTAACTCATTACCTGCTGATGAGAGATCTCCTGCCGGGACATCATCCGGTTTACGGTAAGAGTTAATGCACCCCGCGTTTCTCGAGGCGCCGCATCCGTGCTGGCCCCGGGGAACTTCTCATTTGCCCTTTGAATTGCATATGACAAAGCTCCTAGGCCGACGTGAATAGGCAAAGACGGTTTGGTGATATAATCGGTGACGTAGTACAAGAGTGCTTTGGCGGCCTCTCCGGAACCAATGAACTTGATGTCCATATTGCATTGCATCAGGAAGATCGTCAGGTCATTGTAGCTCGCGATACGTGGGTGCAGACGGCGTAGCACAACAGCGCCGGTCTCATCATCAACATGAGTAGCGGCACATGTCGAACCATCCACGCGCATTCTGCATAGCGCATCGCGGTGTTGGGGATCTTGAGGTATTGCACCGTTTGGTACGTACTTGAAGCACGTCGCTTTGTGCTCATGCCAATTGAATTCCTTTACCAGCTCTCCGACGAATGCATCAAATGCAAACTTGAACTCAGCCGGCCGTTCAAATGACTGGAGAGAGGGGGCAGGTATAGCGCCAGGGTGAGGATTACCCGATTCCTCTGTGCGCCGAGGTTTGGGAAGCGGTAAACCTCCTGGCTCTGGAACAATGTCGACAGTCCCGGGTAACTCACACTTAATCACTGATTCCAGCCAGTTAAATACCTTGTCTCTATAGGTTCCGGACTCAGCCATCTTGTCCCGTAACATTTGCGGTGATTGGTGCCCATCAAGCCAAATGAGCATGTGGCAATGTAAAGTACCGCGTCCTTGAGCTTCCACGGTGCCAAAGTATCCTCGGCATCGTCCAAAAAGCCCCTTGTCCTCTTTGCCGAAGCGAAGGATTATCTCAATGAAGCTGGTGATCATTTTATCGAAGAACCGCGCACAAGCTGATGGATTCCGAGCTGCGAAGACTGTGCGCTTCCACCGGGACAACTCAATCCCTCGCATTCTCTCCTCCACGTCTGCGTCTCTTCCAGCCAAGATCCTCACGAGCGGATGGTCACGATCTGAGGGGTTGAGAGTGATGAACAACGTGGGTGTGCCCATATGGTTTACAAGCGCACGAATCTGGTTGCGAAGCATTAGCTTATATCCGTTCGATCCAGGTAGATCATGCGAGACCGTGTTGATCCTCAACAACAACCTCAATATCTGCGCCTCCTCCTGGTCTGTGGGCTTGTAGTGCGCATCAGCTTGGAACTGTTCTGTCAGTCTGTCTAATTTATTTATGTCGACCGCCATGAGCTGACTAATCACGGATTCACGTTGCGAGGCAGGAACGCGGAAGGCCACAGATCTCATGACCGCCTTCTTCTGCAGAATATTGTAATAAACAAATGTGAAGTCCGGGTCCTCGCGAAAAGGTGATTCTTCGACGTTCAGTAAGTACTTCAGCTGTTGCTCCATCGACAGTGGAATCTGCCTTCTCTTGCAGTGAAAACCACCGATTCCCCATGGATCTAAATGCGGAAACAACCAAGAGAGCAAATCTTCGTTCTCAAAGTCCGGAACAAATCGCGAACCGGCTTGCGATTGTAAGAATCCCCGTCTTTTCAAGCAGTGAGACAACGCTTTAGCTTTCATGTGGAAGTAATTTTTCGGTGACTCTGATCCATCCGTGTAGCCTACGTTCTCCATCAACAGCTCGTCATCCATAGGTCCCGGGCCATCAGCCTCTCCAGGTACATAGCCTTCAGTAGCCGCTGCGACCGCTGGGCTGTTCTGGATATGACCAATCTCCATAGCGCATGGCACACCCTCGTCTCGAGAACCTGTACCTTCACCGAACAGTTGGTCCATATTCGCTTCACTGTACCCTCGGAATGTGTCACTCACAGCATACTTGGGGTTATAGTCAATCAAGAAGTCGATCATTGCCTTCACTCTCGACTTGCGAACAAGTACCGGGGCAAGCTTCTCGATATTGTCTTGGGTGGGCTTATTCTCACCCACGAACACAGCGCATATCGTATCGTGAATCTCATCTCTACTTGGTGGTAGTACGCTGTTCAGACTAGTCGAGTCCTGGGGATGAATGGCAACGTTACCCTTCACGCATTTCTGAGATGCTTCTGCGCTCGTGCCGTAGAGATAATGTCCCTTAATCTCACTGAACCTAAAGGAGATCTTGCTTGCCCTTGCACGAGCCACAAGGACTCTCTCAACATGAGTTGAGTGTTTGAAAGCGTGTCGAACAGCGGCTGGTAGTTTATCGTGACCATAATATAGCCAGTTTGCCAATGCGAATGGTGGCATTCGCTCCTTGCCCAGATGTTTTCCGCACTCACGGCAGACACGGAGATCGCCTCGACCGGCGGTGTTGATCAGGCCCTTGGGATGCAGAATTGCGCCCTCATACGCAGCGAGGTCATAAGAATCCGGAAGAACCTCCTCCGGCAGTTCGTGATTGCGGAGTAGTTCAAGGTGCACCCTTCCAGGCTTCATGATAGTGACATGTTCTGATAGAGTACGACGCCCGCATACAGCACAAACAAGCACTTGAAGCGCCTCCGCTGATGTAGCTTGCTCCCACTCGCTGACGATGGTGCGGCGCAGCTCCTCATCGGCCACGTCCAAATATGCATCTTCAAGGTCGCTATCTCGAGGCAATGTTGGCTCCGAGTCATCAATGGATGAGCCAACAGTGTCAATGTTACTCGCATCATTCGTGCGTACGGCTGCGGGTCGAGACGGCTCTGTCAAACGGAGTGGATCATGCCTGGGCGCACTCAGTACTTGGAACACGTAAGTGACCTCCGAGCATACAGAAGTACAAGCATGGCATGCGAAAATATCCGCGATGTCCACAATGCTTTGCCTTTGCGGGATCTTGATTCCATGCAGACGTGCCACTGAACGTAACTGGGTGAGTCGCCAATGAGAGTAGATAGCCGTGATGTCTGATAGGGGACAAGAAACAATAAGGTCGCCAGCTCTGGCGCCCCCGCTGCTAAGGTACGTTTGGCCCAGAGACGCTGCTTTGAACTGGAACATCGTATTCAGGTGCACAGACGAGATCTGACGAGGGGCAGGATGCAACCCACCCCTCTGCATCAGCAGATAATGCGCAGGCACTACAGATCGCGAGAGACAGCATCGCAGTAACGCCAGGCAGTATACGTGATCCGCCAATTAACAGAGTTAGCAATGATGCAAGAATTTACAGCGGAGACGTAAACGACAAGTGCAAATATGATCCAGAAAGATGGACAACGCAAGAGTCAATAGCATGTTGAGAGCGCAAGCATTCGTAGCAACATCATCATTATCAACAGCATGAACGGCGAGATTGACAACAGCATGGACAGCAGCGGGACGTCACGAGGACGCGCGAAGAAAAGCGGATGTCAGAGATGCGCGACGGCCACAAGGATATATGTACTTACCGGTAAGTAGCGTGCCAGGGTGTGCAGGCTCAGGTTGAGCGTTGGATGGACCGGGCTGTGGATCTACAGCAACTTCAGTGTATGATCGCGGCACCGGAGATAGTAGACTCACCTCTCAGCGGGCTGTCCCTCTCGACAGTGTTCGGATGTGCCCCTAAAGTGAAGATTAGATGTAGGGATTGCAGGCTAGAAGGGAGACCTCACCCTCCACATCCGACACCGGGCTGGTGAGAGCAAGCGGAACGCCATCGCGAGGTCCTGAAGGGTACGTCAACGACGAGGCGGTTGTAGAGAGAGAAGCCAACAAACCTGAGGATGTCACCCCGATATGCAAAGCCGGGTCATGGACTGCAGGGCACGGCGGCACGAACGAGTTCGACGAGAAGCTCAAATGCGACGATGCCATAGCGAAAGCACGAAGAGATGCCAGCGAGGCAGGCGAAGGCGGGTGTCTACAAGCAGCGTGGGGAGTTTTGCGAACAGTTCTCAGGACCACGGGGCAGTGGCGTGATGTGTTCTCAGGACCACGGGGCAGAGGCGTGATGTGACGGTCACTAGACAGCGTGATTCTTCCCCCACAGACCTGTCCTACTAAGTAGTCCAGGAACTACGTAGTCCAGGAACTAAAGCTGCAGCAGGAAGCAGAGCGAGATATAAGTCGCTCGGAAGACTGCGGACGCGTGCGTACCTCGTAGAAGGCCCTGGCTCCCTCAAGATCATGATGCAGTCCTGCAGCTGCGTGTGAGAGGTAGTGAGCATGGTCAGAGAAGCGTCGCATCGTTGCAAGCTCTTCGCGCACGAGGACCTCTCGATGTGCGGTCGCCAACACGGAAGGAGCTCAAACGGGTGGGACAAATGCCTCGCAGACGAGTGCGGGATTGGGAATACGCTATGGCGAGAAGACGTCGTCGCAATTGACGAGAGCGTGGGTAGTCCAGCCAAACAACTCGGCGTCGACGAAGGAAGTCCGGGGCATTCATCAGCGGAACCGGCGGACTTCGTTCAGATGAGGTCCAAAAGCAACTTGCGTCGCGCGATGAGGACAGGTGGAGAGAGCAAATGATGACTTGGTATACAAACTGCACCGAACACAGGCGTGAGACCGTCATAAAGCATGATGTGGCGACGTGGAACAACAGTGAACTTGAACACGAGCTATAGTAGGTATGCGAGGAACGTATGGAGCTGATCGAAGAGCAAACGAAAGCAAGACAGTAACATAAGACATAACGTAACCATATGCAAAGACGGGAATTGAGACCACAGTGGTCAGGAAACATGATGTAACGCAAACGATCATTCCATCCGGGACGCATGAAATAGCAGAATGTCCGCGTACACCGCGAGAATGGACCTTCCCAGGCCGACTTTTGACCCGGGATACGTCCCATTTTACGCGGTGGCGCCGCATCAGCATGTCGCTGATGAACGTCAGGTCGAGTGCCCACCGCCCGCGGGGACACACAACCCGACGCTGTCGGGGATCATCTACGGAGCGGGGGTATAATGTCCGCCAAACGTCTAAAAGGTGAAAATCAGTGGGCAGAATAGAGAGACGCACCCGCTCCCGCTCCAACACCCGGCACCACCCCAGCCACACTGTACTTGAAGTGGAATTTGAGATACATACCGGGATTGAAGGGCCTGGTTCGTGAGCAGGTGGCATGTATTCTGGATGCTTCTTGGCGACATGCTTGCGCATCTCACTGTTTCGACAATAGCCATCTCGCGATTTGGGGCAGCCCTCCACGGGGCATCGAAATGGACGGAGTCGGAGATGTTTCTCATTCTTGTGGGTCTTGAGGTTATTAGAACGTGTGGTGACTGTATGGAGGGGTTCAGGAGCTTGAAGATGAGTGTGGAAGAGCAGTAAACGCACAGTAAGAACACCCAGGTTCGTCACAGAAAAGAGTCCTCTTCTCGGACGATTGACGACGGGAAGATGCCTCTGCTGTCGCCTTGCGACGGACAACTCCGGAAGCGGGAGCCAGGGCGCCGGCATCAGTCAGAGTATCGCCTCGGGAAGAGGCAGCGCCGTTCCACCCTGTACGAGAATCCACGGCGACCGTGTTCGTCGGATGCACCCGCATACCATCACCCGAACCATAAGCAGCCGCAACAGCAGCACCTGGGTGCCGCGGAGACGAGTGCTCATGACTCTCTGGAGGGGGAGAAGAGTATGAAGGCGCGCTGACATCGCGCTCGACAAAGTCATGAAGCGGCGTACCGTCCTTGTGATGAAGAGAGGCACCAGGTGAAGTGCTGTCGCTGAGCATGCCAATGAGCTTCATCAGGTCATCCTCATTCAGCGAAAGTTCGGGCGCGGGTGAACTGGGGGGAGGGTTGCGCTCGTTTGCCTTCAAACCGCCTTGAACGTCCTCAGAAGGAAGGTACTCTGGGGACGTGGGCGGGGATGTCCCCTCGCTGCAGTTCCAAGCGGAGAGCGAGGAGCTGGTTGCAGCATCGTCATCTCGGGGGGTGTTGGCGAACAAGGCGGAAGACAGGTATTGTGATGGGGGAAAGATAAGACGCGGATCAATAGAGTTGACCCCAGCCAGAGACGCGTCGACGTCGTGCTCGAAATCCTGCACGTCGCCCACGGGCAAAGCGCCATGCGAAAGGGGGTGACGATCGACGCGGTGGTCGGGAGTTACGATCTGCTTGGTTAAGCCGCCATCCTGGCAGATAGACTGGAAGAGAGGGTCGTGGAAGAACGACTCGTACTCTTCGTTCATGGTAGTAGGGCGATGTGCGTGAAGGGGATGATGGTGGGGGAAAGGCAAGAGGGTCGTCGAGGATGCGCTGCGGCAAATGTACTTCATGCAATAGACGCCCATAGTGCTGCAGGGCTCAACACGGTCATGTGATCTCCGAGTCACCTTAATTACACTGCCAGCCGGAGCCGCGTTCCGTTCGAACGAGCCCTGCCGCCAGTGCGAGTTCAGGCCATCACCAGCGTGGTCGTGCAGCCGACCGTCATGGCATTAACATGGGCCACCCTCGACCGGTGCTATAGTATGTAAGTATAGTATGCACTTGGAACGTCGACGCTCGGCACGCTTGCACGGGCAGGAGCACTGGTTCGAAGCTGCAGTAGGGCTGCCATCGGTTGCTGAGCGCTGATATCCACTCATCAGTTCAATCGCCGCCACTCTTCACGTGCGTCCATTTCGCGGAGCTCAGTGTGCATGGTCCTCCCAACAGAGCGAACAGAGTACAAGAGGATACTGCAGTTCACTGCAACTTGAAGACGAGCAGCGTGAACGAATGCTCGCGGAACGTCCACTTGCCATCCCAACTCCCCTTCCTCGCTTTCACACACACCTCTTCTTCGCTCCCCCACCCGTTCCGCGCCCGCACATCCTCATGCCACAGTTCGTGCACTTCCACCTCCTCTCCAACGCGTTTCTCAAACGCGACGCGTATAGGCACTTCATACGCCGTCGCCTCACTCCTGTTCACCACCGCGACGCGCAGACTCCGCGCCCTCGTCGCGGCATCCTCATGCAGGACTGCGGACGCGTCAAGGTCCTTCGGAGCGCCTTTGATGCTGGAGATCCAGCCTGGCAGCGTCTCGCCAGCGTATGCGGGAGAGGTCAAGGACACGCGCACCGAGGTGCCGCCGCGCATGTAGCGAGAAAACAAGAAGAGCGGCCAGTAGATCGTTTGCCTGAACAGGCCTGTCGGACTACGGGAGGGTGAGCATCAGATGCGAACTTGTGTCGGCGTTATGGGACACGTTACGCGTACCTGGTGATGAGCGGAGAGATGACATTGACACTCTGTGCGATACAGGCCATGTCAACAATGTCCGCTTGGCGGACAAAGACATTCAACCACGACGCCATTGCGAGCGCGTCCGCCAGCGTGTAGAATTGCTCCAGTCCATTCTCAGGTGTGCCTACCAATGCGCAGATGAGTACGAACTCGCTGAAGCGTGCACGGCCACTCACCTACAGTCTCGTCCCAGACTCCGTACTCGTCGAAAGCAATCTTTATGGGCTTGCCGACATTCTTCGCGAATCGCTACGGACAAGCAAGTCACAGTCTGTCGTCACAGGACTGTCGTGGAACGCCTACCGCCTTGTTGATCAACCCCTTGCAGACCTCGATGGAATACTCTGCTGCATCTGGGCCGTAAACTGAGCGCCCATACTCCTTCTCCGTCTCGGACCTGTCCCGCGGCCCAAAGCCAGTATACAGGTGGATGCTGCACACCGCTTCAACACTACGGACGAAAAGTCATACCGACATGGGCTAACCTGTGCATCTGAATTTTATCCACCAACGCATCCAGCACCACGTCGTCCCACTGGTTTACGCCGGTTTCCCCACAGCCCACGAGGATCACGGAGGGGTCGACGAGCCTTATCGCGTGCGCCCACTGGCGCGCCTTCGTCGCATACTCTGAGGCGGACTGCTGTCCGACCTGCCACTCGCCCCAGACTTCATTTCCGAGGCCCCAATACTTGACGTTATGCGGCTCGTCGCGGCCGGTATTCTTGCGCCGGAGATTAGCGTAGTACCTGTCGCGATCCGAAGAACCAGGCTGTTCCAGAGCTGAGCTCGTTTAAAGCGTGGGGACAGTACGTACGTATCTCCGGTGCCGTTGCAGTACTCGATCCAGTGCAGCGCGTCTTCGAGCGTCCCGGTGCCCATATTGAGCACAATGTACGGCTCGATCTTCGCGACCCGACACCACGCTATGAATCTGTCCTCCATCAGCGAGCTATATCGCATCCACCTGTTCCCATACTCACTCATCTGTTCCGAACAGGTTGCTCTCCTCACCGCCCCAGGCCAGCTCCGGGCGGCGCTTCCTCTCTTCCCTTGGACCGACGCCGTCTTTCCAATTGTACGAGCTCACGAAGTTCCCGCCGGGCCACCGGACAAGCGGGACCTGCAGCTCGTCCCGCAGCACGGCCAGCACGTCCGCGCGGAAGCCCTCGGGGGTGAGCAGCGCGCGCGGGGTCTCCACGAACTGGTCTGCGGGGCAGGGCCGCCGGGGCGTGTGGGGGAATGTGGTCGGGGTGGCGGGGAGGATCCCGCCGTAGATGCAGCGCCCGAGGTGCTCCAGGAAGCCAGAGAAGATGTAGGGCGAGACGGGCGCGATGGGCGCAGATGGGAAGATGTCAAGGGCGGGTGCGGGCGAAGACTGAGGGGAAGTGGTACCGGTGGCCATGGCTGTGGGTGGTACAGTGGGTGGCCGGAGGGAGCTCAGAACTGGTGAATCAACAGTGACAGCTGCAGATCGTACTACCCCATGAACTTATGAGTCAATATGCATGCACATGCTTCAACACGGCCGCCGCAATCTGGCGTATCGTATCGCTGCTCATCGTTGTCGCGCTGCTCGAATGCGCACCGTGATCCACACGACGGTCCGTTAGAGCCCGCGCGATCGACGGGCCGGCGGTATATTACATGAAGGCGTTATTACCCCAGGTTACCCCGCATGGGATCAAGATCTTCCCCGCACTCTCAACCTGCGCCCGGTAGATTGGCAACGATCATGTATAAGTAGCGAAGTGTATTCGATCACCTCGGCCAGGACGTTTCACGACCGTTCGTTTTTGCGACGTATTCAAAGTCCAAGGATTCTCCACATCCTCGAACACTCACCAGTATAGACGAACGACCGACAACTCTTATCTTCACGCCGCTTGTATCCCTCTGATGTCGTCACCTCTCAGGTCCGTTCATGTTTCCCGACGGACCGCGGGACCATCACATGGGCACCGGTCTGTCGCACTCCGCCGCTAACGCGCACCTTCCTTGGCCCAAAGCGTCTTCACGTGCAGATAGGACCTGAACGCCCTGCACCTTGGAGGCATGCAGTCTGAGAAAGGCCAAGATGAGATTGAGACAGGCGGCGCAGCGAGGCTTCGGGCCCGAGCGGTATATATATTTGGGCGCGAAGTCGTGCTTCTCAAGGCGGGTCGTGCCTATCGTTTCCTCCGTAGGTCGTCTGGGCAGTAACTGTACACGAGCCATGCCGCTGTCACCAAAGGTGAGCATGCATATTCAGTACGGTTGGGCGATGCTACTGACCGTTGTATGTGTTGCTGCTCAGGTGTACACTTGGCTGTGCGGATTCTTCGCCGCGTTAGGATCCGTCACGTTCGGCTATGACCTGGGTATCATTGCCTCAGTTCTGGTCAGTCTTACCAAGGAGTATGCCCGCTTCCTCCCGCGCATTGGCTGATTGCATTCTATACCAGCCCGCGCCCGACTTTCTTGCAACGACGGGCAACCCCGACGCGACCGCCCAAGGGCTCATAGTCGGGTGTCTCCTCCTCGGCGCCTTCGCCTCCAACATCTACGTCGGCTCGCTCGCGGACTACGTCGGGCGGCGCGTGTCGATCCTCGCCGGATGCCTCGTCTTCTTGCTCGGCGGGTCCATCCAGGCCGCTGCGCAGAACATCCACTACATGTACGGCGGCCGCTTCCTCGCCGGGATGGGCATCGGTATGCTGGCGATGCTGGCGCCGTTGTACCAGGCGGAGATTGCGCATCCGAGCATCAGAGGACGGTTGACGACGCTGCAGCAGTTCATGCTGGGTATCGGGGCGCTGATTGCGTCGTTCATTGGCTATGGCTGCTTCCATGGTCTTACCGGTCAGGCCCAGTGGCGGGTCCCTCTCGGTGAGCTTACGTCCGCCCGCTTGTTGTCGACTAGCGTTCTAATCTGCGATTCATAGCTATACAGCTACTCCGTATGTATCTCATATTGAGGAAACTGCATGGGCACTGACCATCTGCGACGTAGCCGCGGTTCCTCTTGCATTCTTTATTCTGTGAGCCCCACCGTTGCCCTCCCGTCTTCCCGTCATTGACAGTCATTCGCAGCCTACTCCCTGAGAGCCCCCGATATCTCGCAATGAAAGGTCGCAACGAAGAAGCGCTCCAAGTACTCGCTCGGCTCCATGCACACGGAGACATACACGACCCCTTCGTCGTGAACGAGCACAAGGAGATTCTAGCGCAGGTGCGGATTGAACAACAAGAGACGCGCGACGCATGGGCGCAGCTGTTCCTCGTGAAGAGCAACTTCCGCAGACTGGTTCTCGGCATCGCCATTCAATTCAGGTAGGGCCGGTTCCAATCGCCGCAAAGAAGACCGGCTGAACACGCTGTAATTGCATAGCATTCAAATGACCGGCGTGAGCGTCATCCAGTACTACGCACCCCGCATCTTCGAGAGCATCAACATCGACACCTCCACCACGCTCGGGCTACAGTCTGGCAACTCCGTCATCGCGCTCATCGGCGAGGGACTCTGCATCTGGTTCATCGATCGCCTCGGCAGGCGCAAGCCGTTCATCTGGGGCAACGCGCTTTCCGGGCTGACGTTCGTAATCGGGACGATCCTGATTGCGGTGTTCCCGGCGGACACGGGCAACCACAACGCGAGCAGGGCGTTCGTAGCTATGACCTGGCTGGTGAGTGCAAATCGCGCAGCTCTCTGAGAATGGGGCCTCACGAAGAGCACCTGCAGTTCAACTTGGTCTTCTCATCCTGCTGTGGACCTTTGTCTTGGGCAGTAAGTCTTTGACCTTCTTGAAACCTTGATAATTCTTGGCGCTGACGAGCCTCATGCACAGATCCCAGTAGAGATGTTCAACAGCGCGACTCGGGCAAAGGCTACTGCGATTACTTCTTCCGCGGCATGGATATCGAACTGTATGTCATCTCACATTAGGTCCATGCATACGTCTCTGACCAGCTGATGATTCGCACGTTTTAGTTATGATCGCCCAAGTCAGCCCTATTGCCTTCGATCACGTAGGTTCGTGAGCACTTCTGTGATATTCAGTCAATGCACGTCGCTGAACCGCAGCTAGGATGGAAGTACTACCTGGTTTTCGCGGTCTGCGGGTTTACAAACGCGCTATTCTTTTGGGTACGCCCCAAAGATCTTGCAGTGTCTACTTGTCAACTCACCTACACCTCAGGCGTTCCTCCCCGAGACCAAAGGTATCCCACTCGAAGGTACCTGTGCCCCTACCTCAGGCATCTCTTCCAAGTGGATACTGACCTGCTATCTGCAGAGCTCGACGCATACTTCGAGACTGTGCCATTATTCGTGCCGGGCTCGAAGGTGTACGTCCCCGACGGAAAGACACGCGAAGAAGAGCTGCGGCAGGGCAAGATCATGGTACCCGAGGGTGCGGAGACGGAGGACGTGTACGAGAAGGACAAGGCGGTGATCGAACATGTCGCATAAGGGTGTTCGTTTGGTCTGGGCAGAGCTATTGATGACCTGTGTAGTGCGGGAACGTCTTCTACCATCTAGGACGACGGCGATTTGTAAGAGTACATTGCATGACTTACGAAACACTGAACAAGGGAAGACTAGAACTCTTGATCTGTCAACGCCTCCGGGGGCACACCATGCGAGACATGCGAGGCCAGGCGCGGTGCGCTCAGCAGGGATGGTAGACGACTGCCATGCCAAGCCAGCTTTGAAACGTCGAGGGAGCACGGGAGCAACGAAAAGCAGTACAGCCTAAGACCCTCCCAGCCGAGGTGAGGTGCGATGACGAGAACCAGTAATTAGAACTGTTGCCTAGCACGAGCCGGGTGCATGGAGAGAGCAAAACAGTTTGAGGACAGTCCGTCGAATCAGACACCAGGGAATCAGCATGGCAGATGCGGCAAGAGAGTTTTGGTTTCTCCGTTTTCGCAAGCATGTGAGCTGGACGCAACGAAGGACGCGACTCGATGCCGATAGCTGCCTCCAAACGGAGATGTGCAACGTAAGCTACCATTACCGCAGAGCCCGTAATACTACTTTTACATCCTGCGCAGAGCGTCAGAACGAGATGGTGACGATGACATGCAAATTGGCACATACGATAGATCAACGCGTTTTAGTAGGCAGCGAGCAGCGGCGGCCGCGCGGTCGAGTCGTCCATCTCGACATCACCCTCTCTCGCCTGCTTGACCTTGAGCTGGTCGATGAGGTAGTCCAGCGTCGAGCGGTTGTCCTCGCACCTGTAAGGTGTCATGTCAGCACGATAAGCTCTCACCGAAAGCAACAGGGCGAGAACACCCACAATCGCGATATTAGCTGTTCGAAGTCGCTCAAGCCCTTCTGCAGCGCCCTGAGCACGCTTGCGTACTCTCCAGCCCGATCCCTCAAGTGCCTCCCATGCGCACCAAGCAGCGCGCTAGCCCACAGCAGGTCAAACTCGACATGCGGACTCCGCTCCATGTGGTCGGCAACAAAGCGGAGGAGCTGCCCGACGTAGACGACCGGCAGGCCGCGCGCAACGAGACGGATGTCTGCCCGAGGCACGCTCTCGTACGCCTTTTGGACGAGCGGTCGCTCGTTCAGCCGAAACGCCATAACGAGGGCCTTCAGATACTCGCGCCGCGCGAGCACAGAGAGGAGAGCCTGGGGGGTAAGCTCGATGTCGAGATCGAACGGGTCGAACGCCGTGCTCTCGTCGATGGAGTAAATGAGCAAGCCCTCGGTCGACGCGGCAGCCCACGCACGGCCTGTGGGCGCGAAGCGCACGCACTTAGTCCGAGCTTCCTGACGGTATCTCCGCTTCGACATGTCTCCGTGCTGCGCTCCGGGCAGCGCGGTGTCCAGCCGGTCCTCGAGGTCGCTCGCGTCGCCCCGGTCGTCGATGAGGTCGATGTTGCCCGCCTCAGTCACTTTCCGCGAGTCGAGGAACTCTTCCGTGCCGTCGAGGCTGAGATTCTGCGAGATCTGGAACTTCTTGACCATCACGCCTTCTCGCACGTCGTAGATGACGACATATTTGCTGTTCCCGCCCGCGATGATGCATCGGCCGTCTGCGGTGTAGGCTAGGCTGTTGAACGCCTTTCCGGAGGCATTGTTCGAGGCAGCCATACGGTCGTCCGCTTTGCGTCCCCCGGAAATGTCTCGTCGTCCGTCGATGATGTTCGTCTGCTTTCCCAAGTTCACATCGAAGAACATGACCTGCCCGTCGAGGCTAGACGCTGCAAGCTCCTTGCCATCCGGACGGAATGCGACAGCGAGCACGTCCGCACTAAGCGTGAACGGCTCGACGGCGCGCGTCCGAGTGAAGACGTTCCACACTCGTACGGACTTGTCCCAAGAGCCGCTGGCGATGACGTTGCCAGTTGGGGAGAATGCGAGCGAGCTGATCGGCGCTTCATGGCCAGTCAAGACGTCGAGCAATTTCCCGGTCTGCACAGACCACAGGAAAATCTCGAACGAATCTGAGGAGCCAGCAGCGACAACCTCACCGCTCGGATCGACAGCGAGACACGAGAATTGGACGGGGGTGGGGGATGTGAATGTCCTGAAATTGCGGTAACGGATGAGGTCGAATGCGCGAACAGTCCCGTCTAGCGACGCAGAGAACAGGACCTGCCCCTGTTTGGCGAACTCCACGGAGGACACAGCAGCAGAGTGTTCCGAGAAGGTGACGAAGCAGAAGCCGGAGGACGTGTTCCAGACCTTGACCTTGCCATCATCACCGCCGGTAGCGATATGCTGGCCGTCGGGTGCGTACGCGAGCGTGTTCATGTCGAAATAGTGGCCCTGCTGCTTGAGCACGTATGATTCGGACTGCCACTCCCAGACGAGAAGCTGTCCAAGCTTTTTGGCGCCGAATGCGAGCCACTCGCCGGAGGAGTTGATTGCTACTGACGATATCTTCTCTTGCGAGATACTGAGGGTGTGGATGTTCGAGAACGCGGGCATCTCCCAGAGTCCAAAGACGCCAGTCGAAAATCCAACCACGAGTAGGTTCGAGCCGCGGTGAAACGTGCTGCAAACGACTTTCGTACCCGGTTGGTTGAAGTAGTTACGTTTGTGCACGCCCCAGCGCGTGTTGGCAATCCCATTGAACAGTGCCCCTGCGCCGTTGGATGTTGATGCAATGGGTTGGTCATCGTCGCTCTCTGACTCGTCGTCATGCTCTGACGGCTTGGCTTTCCAGGTGAAAACAGCACCATCGCGACTGACCGTATATATCTGCAGAAAATGAGTACTGCAGGCACGATGGTGAACTAACGATGACGTACCGTCTTCCCGTCACCAGAGAAAAAAGCGTTAAGCACGGCATCTTTGTGGCCAGCAAAGGTTTTGGGCCGGAAACCCTCTACGGGATCGAGAGTAAAAAGACGAGCCGTCATGTCCCGAGATGTGGTGATGAAGCACTTCGAGTCCGGTGACCATTCGATGCTGAGGACCTCATCGTGATGGCCCGTGTACGTCCGATGAAGGTTAAAGGGTGCAAACTCGCGGATTAGATGGTTGGGCGTCCTCCAAACCTGCACATGAGAGTCATACGAAACTGCAATATATCTAGTGCAGCGGGCGTTAGTTGTGAGCCCACAAGGAGTTCATGTCATACGCACTTTCCATCAGGGGAGAACTTGATGGCCTTCACAGGTTTCTGGAAGTTGAAGTGGTGCAAAACAACGCCTCGCTTGAAGTTGACCAGCAAGGCCCGGCCATCTACGCCATTGTCAAGGACCGAATGTAAGGTACAGCAGGGGACATACCTTCGTCCACGCTCAGCAACACATTTGCGTCAGGACTGAGAGCAATTGCAGCAACGTTCTTTCGGTTCTCAAATGGAAACGTGTAGGACTTGTTACTGCTATCATTCAGTAACACGTACCAGGCCTCCGGGTTGGATACTCACTTCACTAGGTCGAACACCGACACCCTGTTCCCCACGGGACTGAGCACGGAGTTACCATCCGGTGTAAAGACGATATTCCCCTGTCTGTATACCGTACCACATAGGTTGGAAAACTGTGCAATGGCGTGAGCGGTTTGACGTGAAGGTCTTGTATGACCACTATACCTTGTAATTGGCCTTCATGAAGCCCAAAACCACCCTCTCTGATCCGTGCAATGGAGCTGGAAGCAGTAAAACTCAATCACTACTGCAAGAAGATTGCCCAGAGGTTCTCCCAGCAGCTTCTCTCACAGACAAGAGTGGACGAGATATTGAGCAGCAAGGCGTTGGAGCTTAAAAGAGACCCGACTCGCATAGCGCCCATTGCAGAAATTCCTGCCTTACGTCACGTGACCCTCAGTGGCTTCGCTATGTGCCTATATACAGTCACTGTACCGTGACGGTTTAGTGCAGTACTACTTAGTGCCTACTTATGAGGGACCTTCGCGGAGAAATTTAGAGCTACAGTGTATGTTGCCCACGGGTGCGCTCCATGCGCGTAACTCAACTAATCAAGCCACTCTTCCACAGAAGCATGAGATGGGCCGCACTGGCTTCCTTCGCTGACAGCGGACATCGGGGGTACTCGCCACCTCCTGCTCATCAGAGTCTACGCCTTGATGCCATGTCATTAGGCAGTGCAAGGCGGTAGTCGATCCAATCAAACTGCCTGCCAGTAAGTCAGCTTTCAGTTGTCGGCCATGTGGAAGTGAAGTTCTGAAGTTATGTAATCTCTGTCCTGAGATGGGTGGATCATAGCTATTGCTGCAGCACTCGAGCGCACTATATAAACGGGAGGTCCCCTCGTGTCGATAGCCTCAACGCTCCATGTCCTTTCAGCTCTCGTTCCTTTGCGCTGTTCCGGTCTATCCCACCCAATCTCCTACGAACCTGCCCTACACCCACTGCCGACTTTTGACTTGGATGTTGATACCTCGACTACCTCTGGAACTGTGGCATGTCATCCTTGACTACTGCGCGCCAGTCCAGGTAGACATCACAAGTCTGAGGCTCTTTCAATCACCTAGCCACGGTGGCGGCTCGGGTGAACGTGACACGCCTGAGTGTGCCCGAACTCTTATGGCCTGTGCGTTGACTTGCCGCGACTGGGTGTCCCGGAGTATCTACAACTACTACGCCAGTTGTGTCATGCTCAGGCGTCCCGAAGACGTGGAACGACTGAGCGACCTCATAACCAAACGTCCGCATTTGGCCGCACTGATTCGCATTCTCTCGATCGAGCCTGAACACCGAGGCTTCGAACGCCATCGCCAAGCTTCGTTCATCTCGTTCGCCAGGACTCGGCTGGCACAGCAGTTGACCAATCTCCACTCCGTTGTGTATACAGGATCGCCCTCGACGCTATGGCCCTACCCTACGGCATACAACCTTCCCATCGCACAATATCGTTCGCTCAGGACACTGTGTCTGTCAACGACGTTTCGCCGACCGGTGGACATGTGCAGATTGGTCTGGGCAGTCGAGAAGCTGCAGAATTTGCTCTTACCCAAGATCAGATTTATCTCGGGCTGGGACGATCCGCTCGATCCAGGCTTTGAAAAGCTCCAGAACCTCGCAGCCCGAAAGCCTCGTTGCACTTCCCTCGAGACCCTCGTGCTCGATGTGAGTAACAATGCGGTTCCTTGGAGACTTCGGCTGAGGCCAGCATTCGAGTCGCTCGTTTGTGAACGCTGATAACTAATTCAATACCCTTGTAGTGCACACATTTCAACTCGCCATCGTTTCTATTCCGATTTGTTTTCGGCACATCTGCCACTCGCATTGGCCTGCTCCGCCGCATCAATCGCTTTGAAGCACTGGACGGTGAGACCAACGCGACGTCATTCATATCCGTGCGCTCATATGCCTCACAGGAGAACTTGACCTCTCGTACACCCGTTACGTTTCCGGCCTCGCCTCGCTGCAGGAGATCGTCTTGGTGGTAAACAGCGACGGCCAACGACGAGATGTCCCGGACGCTATCGCATGGTTCAGAGATTGCGTCCTGCGTCGACTGCAACCTCGCTCCGACTCTTTCCGGCGGATCGGCGTTGAAATGTTCCTGTGCGAGAACGTCGCAGAGACTTTTGCTCAAGGTTTCTTCGACTCCCGACAACGACTTGATGACGCCTTCAACACGATCCCGAACCTTCGCAACGTCTCATTCCGTCTTCAATTTGGTGACGGTCCGCGGGACGACATAGATGTCGAAGCACGGTTGGAAGACCCCTGTTCGCCCCATCAATGCATGGAGAACCGCAGCTTGCGGCGCTCTTGGTTTGATCAGAGGATCCGCGATGCGTTGCCGAGGCTCAGAGCGAAGCTGTCGGTGAACATCGGTGATCGACTTTCTTGGCCAAAACTTGGTCCTTGTGTTCCCAAGGGCACGAGCGATGGACTCACCTCCGAGCCCGGAACGACGGTTGACGACGCGCAGGCGACAGAATCGTGGATGATAGTGCCGTGGGACAGGTGAGTCAGGCCTTGCGCTTGGATTCACACCGATGCTCATGACTCGTTTCCTTCCCCGCGTGGCATGTGAAGGCTTCTGGATTCCGAGCCGGAGTCGGACGCCACCATTGTATCCTATGAACCACATTGTTATGATGCTGCCCATCCATGGCCATCGTATACTCACGACTCGCAAGACCGCGGCATGTCAATCCTTGTCGGTGATCAAGGATGACCGCGCTACGCGCACGAACGGAGGAACAGTGGACGTTTTCCAGGCCTGCAGTAAATCCCGACGTCGGACGCGTCTCGAAGACACCACGCGGTCGCTTGTACTGACATGCCTCACTTGCACAGATGCGCACTACGCACTCTATCCGACGATGAACGAGAACCAGCCGTGAGCGCCATCCATTGCGCGCGACTGCAGGCCTGGCAGACGGGAGGCCCTTAAGCTCACACTCATCATCATGCCACTTAGACAGCTGAGCGTATCCGAGTCAGCCCACCGATGAACCTTGATAGTATGGGAATGCCGAGCATCCAAGGTTCTTCTCACATTTGCATATTCTCCACAGGAATGTCGTTCGCAACGCAACGTCGAGCGAAGCCTAACATGTCGTACATACGCCTTCTCCCAATGTCCTACCAGTGCTCTCAGCGACCCCAAACCAGTCGTTCAGCCCTTTCTGGCCAACTCCCTCGCGCTCACCCTTGACTGAGTCACCACTACGTTACGGTAGTCCGCGGAATTGCGATCCCCTGTTGCTTGCGCATGCCATAGCTCCAACTTAGTGAGACTGCCCATGCTTGTACCCAGTGTCCCTCTAACTCGGTCTTGTTGACGAACAATATGCACATGAAAACGTATGTACTGACAGTGAGAATGTGGGTGGTGGTGATGGTGGCGGAAGAAGGGATGATGCGGACGACCGTCACAAGATGCGTGCAGCGAGCGAGCAAGCGACGACAGAGAAGCCAGAGTGAACGACGGAACGAAACACACAAAAACAACAACATGAGAAACAGCAGCACAACATACGGCAGCAAAAGACGACAGAGCAACACCGTGACGCCCCTCACCCTCACCCTCCCCTGCCCATCCCCATCCCCATCCCCATCTCAACAGCCAACGCGCCCGCCCGATCTCTTCCCAAAGTCCCAAGATCACGGCCCCTCATAAACGACTCTCCCCGCAACGCCTCGCGGGGGAGACATCACTCGACCCAACGCCCGCACCTCTCATTCAGCAGAGATTGTGTACTTTTGTTTTCCACTTCCTCACACCACGCCCACGCCCACGCCACCTCACATCCTCACTGCTTCGGCGGGGGACCACCACGGCCCCTTCCAGGGCCTCCGCGTCCCCTGAACGCGCCACGTCCACGGTCACCGTTCATCGGTGCGCCCCCGCGCTGACCCGGACGGTCGCCACGCTCCTTGCGGGTCTCGACAGTGATGCGCGCCTGGCCCGCACCGCCGTCGGTCTCGATGCGAATGCCACCCTCGCCGCCCTGTGCGTGCGGCAGAGATGCGCTAATGGCGCGCTTTGCAGACTCGAGCGTCTGGAACTCGATGAAGGCGCACGCCTTGTTGCGGACGATCTCGAGCTCCTTGATCGGCCCGAAGCGCGCAGTGAGGGTCGTGCGGAGTGCGGCTTCGGTCACATTCTCGGTCACGCCCTGTAAAACCCACGATGAGCAATCAGCTTGTTCGAACAGTGCACATATATGCGCGTACCTTAACGAAACATTGGGGAGTCTGGATATTCTGCGCAGCGACAAAGGCAGGATGGGCTTCTTGCCTCGCCAGAGGCCGGGTGGTGACATGAGGAGCGGGAGACTGGGGTCCGCTCAACGGTGCCGGCGAAGCACTGGCATGCGGCGCAGGTGCTTCGCTGGTTCCGCGAGACTGAGTGGCGACAGCCGGGCCCCAGCCACTAGCACCCTTGGCCGCGAGCGACGCCCAAGTCTTCGGACGAGAAGGTGCGGGTGCCGCAGGTGCGGGAGCAGCTTGCTGGGGCGCTTGCTGCTGCTGCTGAGGCTGCTGAGGTGCCTGTGCTGCAGGGGCTGATGAGGGCGCGGCGGGAGCAGGAGCTGCGGGCTGCTGCTGCTGAGCGGGAGGAGAGACGGGTGCGGGGGAGGCGGTGGAGGGAGGCTCGGGAGCGGGGGCAGGAGAAGGCTCGCGAGGAGCAGGGGTGGGCTCAGGCTTGGCCTCTGGCGCGTGGCCATTGGCTTGGGGCTGAGCCTCGGGAGCAGGAGAGGGAGCAGGCGCCGGCTCCTCAGCAGCAGGCTGAGGAGGGGCGGGCGAGGGGGTAGGGACAGGCTCGGGCTCCGCAGGCGGCGGAGGCGCAGGGGAAGGAGGCGCAGGCGGCGCGGGGACGTGCTGCTCAGCGGGAGCAAGCTTCTGCTGAGAGGCGGCCTCAGGCTGGTCCTGCTCCTCACCCTCATCGACGGACTCCTCCTTCAGGAAGCGGAAGATGTCGTTGAGGACGAAGTAGCCGTTAGGCTGCTCGGCGAGGAAGAAGGTCTGCACGAACTTCCGCCATGCCTCGCCCTTGTTCGACATCTCGCCAATGACCTGGATGATGATGCCGCCATTGGCGGAAGACTGGGCGTCGACGGAGTGGATGAAGACCTTGCAGTCCTGGAAGCCGATAGACGTAATCTTGTTGTGGATCTCCTGCAAGAGTGTGCGTTCAGTCAAACTGCACAGGAATTGTAACGAAGTATGCGCGTGATGAGCAGGCAGAGGCAGTCGGAAAAACAAGCAGAGCTCCCGCACGCGAATAGTACACGATCGCGCACCGATGACGGACATGCCCCGTCTTCTTGGTCCAGCGGGTCGTCATCATGGACGTATGTGCCGAGGAGAGGGATACAGCAAAATGTATACAGAGCAATTAGGCGACACGGAAGGAAGAAAAGGGAGTTATGAGAACTGTCGCCACCATCGTACGCCACTAAAAGCGAGGGCGCGTAACGGTGGCAAGACGCGTCATTGGCAAGAAAGAGAACACTAACCTGCTGACCAAAACATGGCTTGCCGTCCTCGCCCTCAGTGCCGTGAATGAAGGTGGACGACTTGTTGTAGAAGCAGTGCAAACGATGGGGGTGCTTGTTGACGAAGGTGTAGTACTGGGGGACGAATTGCCAGCCGACTTCCGAGGGATTGACAGCAGAGTTGTTGGTCATGATGAAGCTGGACAGAGTGCAAGTGTGTGAGAAACAGCCCTATCCTGACGCGTGAAAACATACCGTGTATGCCGAGGACGAGATCAGACGGGGAGAGGATGGCCAGGGAGGCGAGAGCGAGGGAGAGAAGCGTTGGAGGTGCGATGAGCAATGCGACAAATTATTAAGCGCGCGTTGACGCTCGTCTCTAGACTCTCCCTGCGGCACAACGCGTGCTTTTCGATCTCCGCCAAAAAAGATCCTTGCGCGGGGTTGGAATCGCGGAACTCCGCCTGAGAACAACAGCAGCGCCGATTGGTCAGTTTGACGTCATGAGGGGGCGCCCACAGCCACCCGGAAGAGTAGCAGTGCGTCAATCCAATCAAGCAGGTTCAGCACCAGTGCAGCCAAGACCACTTGATCCATCTTGTACGCGGACCACCACCTGCTCCTAAGTCATGGACAGAAACGCGTATCTGCTGCTTCTGCTGCTCTGCCTCGTTATTTTCTGCGTGCCATCGGAGGGAGTGTATGCGTTTGGTGCAGGAAACATACCGAGGCACGTCCCGCGCATCGCTAATCGCTCTTATCGGGCTAACCCCTCGCGTCCGCATCCAGTTTCGCCTTTTTGGAGGGGAAGGCGTTCCGTCATGGAGACATCGTCAGTCTGCTCGATTGCTCCGTAGTAAACACGACCCTCACAGTCACCGCAGGAAGACACGCTTAGTGAAGTCGCGAAGAAAGCCGGAGGCTTCGCCCTCGGAGCCCTGATCGGGAAAGGAGGTTCTAAATTTGGCGGCCTCGATATTAAACGCGTCTACTTTGGGTGCGTCGGCTGTTGCGATATGTTATACTATGAACAAGTTAAACTCACACATTGGTTCATGAATCAGGAATTGGTTGAGGGACTACAGCCAGGTACGAGTGCTGCGCCACATACTCGAGGATGGGGAATGCTGAGTTTGCCTATCTCCAGGCCGTCGACGTCGCTGGTCTGCAGAAGCTACAGCTCCAAGTAGGTAAATCTCAAGCCTTCGCTGTAATTGGCAGCTAACCTGTTGCAGACTATCGTCAATCTATGCATGGTTCTTGGCTTCATGGTAAGGGACAACTGCATTCTACGTCTCATTCGTTCTCATTTTGTGTACCGTAGGCGCATGGCTATGCCACCAACGAGTTCGAAGTCACCGAAGAACGTCTCGGAGTTTATCTTCCGGTGCGTCGTATCTATATTTATCCACAATATCTCACTGAGGCCCTTGCAGACGGAGCACATCGACAACCCGAAGGGATACCCAGACAATGCCAGGCAGTACCACCCAAAACTGCGGCCTCCAGTGGATGTATGTTCCTTGGTCTAGGCGCCCCTGATAAGCAAGAACTAAGTGGTGATCTATGTGCAGCCTAGGGAACTAGAAATCGATCCCCGCACCGGAATGAAAAACTATATTGCAAACGGCATGTACCAGCGCCTCCTTCACATGCCATCCTCTGACAAGCTCTCACTACCACAGAGAACGGATCATGGGACACGTCCAAGGCTCTAGTCAGACGTACTCTCGAGCGCTGCATTCACCTCGGAAGGCAAGCTCGTGCGAGCAATAACAAGCAAGACCTGTACGAAGCTTACCGTCTCCTTGGACAAGCTGTGAGTCCCACCGCTTCTCCATTAGGCCAACATCTCTGATCTTAGCCTTACTATGTTGTCCGCCTGAAAGCTACATACACTGGAAGACTTCCCTGCGCACTCCAACTTCTGTGAGCTTGCGCTGGTATCGATGGGGTACAATGACGTTTTCGTACACGTCGGGGATCAGGTTCGGATACAGGCGCGCAACGGAAAGTGGGTGGCTCCGCTGGTCACAGGTCAGTAGAAAGGTAGGTCGAAAATTGGAGAGACGCTGATGGTGCGGGCAGGCACATTCGGATCTAGCGACTTCATCCATAGTTTGCTTGGAGGTACGTATAGATGTCTTAGGTGGCTTGAGGAAGTATATTGTATACTCACTTACGTTGGATTTCAGAGGCGACGGACCACATTGTAAGTGCACCATCTTGTACCACCTCGCTGACTGACATGTAACGCACGCACCTTCGCAGAGCCAAGCATCCGTCACCGACCTCAACGCCGAGCTAGACAAAGCACGCGCCAAGTCCCTCTCCCAGTCGTCCTCTGGCCCCTCTGCAGCAGACACCCTGCGCTCGCTGCTGTTCAAGCTCCCCGGCTCGGAGGGGCAGGAGGCCGCGCGCGAGATGGAGAGCGTGGAGCGGATCAGGGCGGAGCCGGGGATGCCTGGCGGTAAGAAGCCAGAGGATATGAGCCCTCAGGAGCTGCATGCGGTGCTTTGGCAGGTGTTGACGTTCAGGGACTCTGGTGAGCTTGCGGCGGGATGGTGGGTAGACAGCTCGCTGACTTGTTACGCCGTAAGTTGTGAAGAAGATTGAGAAGACGATCGGTCAGTGTCCATATGCTGCACATGCGCCATACAGATTGCTGAACAGATTGTGCCCTGTGCTAACAGAG
This sequence comes from Trametes coccinea BRFM310, assembly GCA_002092935.1. Taxonomy (NCBI): domain Eukaryota; kingdom Fungi; phylum Basidiomycota; class Agaricomycetes; order Polyporales; family Polyporaceae; genus Trametes; species Trametes coccinea. The sequence continues at coordinate 13,541 of KZ084187.1, read as the reverse complement.
AAGATTCCGGGTCTTGGTCCTCTCATTGAGAAGCTCATGGACTCCATCTCCGGTACGTCTCATACGCTGTGCACCCTTGGCTATATGCACTGACCCCATCACCAGTGTTTATATACACCACCCTTGAGGTCAGGACTTCTACGACCTCCCCGCTAATCGATGGTACTGACTGAAACCCTGCGTAGCCATTCGTCAAGCCGATCATGAAGCAAGCGACTGCCGGCCTCATGGCTGCTTCTGGAGAAGTCATCGACAGGCAAGATCAATACGAGGTCAGTCTCCTGAGAACTCGCACGCCGGAAGTTGTTGCTGATCGTCCATCCATCAGGTGTTCAACAACCCAGGCGCGGTGAGCACTGAGCGTGGTGCGAGGAAATGGCAAGTCTCGAACTGACATTGCCACTCCCAGTCGGACCCTACGCATTCATTCTTGAGCAAGGATCATTTCGTAAGTTGTAGAAAACTCCGTGGAGAAATGCAAACCTCATCTCTGTTGCGCAGAACCTGATCCTGAACGAACCCGCTGGCCACCTGGCAAAGATCATCTTGGTATGTTAGCATTCGCCAACCAACGATCCGACGGGGTCAGGTTTGGTACTGACCCCTTCGTAGATGTATGCCGCTGGGCTCGTCGTGAAGGCCTGGGACGATACTTCGGTCAACGTCCACGGTGTCACAGAGGATATCCTCCAGTGCCTGTACGTCGAAACTGTGGTACACACTATAGAGGTTAAATCCCAGCTCACCCATCCCCACCACAGCTTCCACCCTGATTTCCACGAGCCCAACTCCCACATCCAACGCGAGATGCTCGACTTCATGCGCCGTTGGGTCCAGGGCCTCGGCGGCCAGCAACACGAAGTCCTCCGCCGCCTCACCAAAGACGCCGTCCGAAACCACCAGAACATCCGCCTGGCCGGCTCGAGCGGGGCCCCCGCGCCCTCAGGATACGCGCACAACGCCGGTGTACAGGCGCAGCACCAGATCTCCGGGTACATCAACCAGGTCCCTGGGGTGTCGCAGGCGCAGTCGCTCATGGGCAAGATCAGCGCGGTCGGCGGCGGAGGCGGCGGCGGCGGGCATTCGCCATTCGGACAGGCGAGTTCGTTCATCAACCAGTTCACGGGTGGACAAGGCGGGAGGAGGGAAGGCGGGTATGAGCAGGGTGGGCCCTCGGGTCCTGGGAGTGCTCCAGGCTTCCCTGGCGCGCCGCCCAGCGCAGGTCCACCGTCGAGCGTGCATGCTTCGTCTCCGGTGCCTACGACGGGCCAGGCAGCGTCGTATTACGGTGCAGGCCAATCGCGACCCAGCCCGCACGTACCCTCCCCCGCGCCTCCTCCGGTATCCGCCTCGACGTACCCCAGCCAAACCGGCGGAGCGTCCTTCCCTTCGCCCTCTGGCCCCCCGCCGCCCCTCGCCCACAGCCATCCCAGCCACGGCCACGGCCACGGCCACCACAGCCACGGCCCGCCCGGCGGGTTCCCCGACGCGTCCCCAGCTCCGGGCTACGCCCCGAGCTACGCCTCTCCCCCTCCCCCTGCGCCGTTCGGCTTCCCGCAGGCGGACGCCACGTCCAGCTACCCCGGCCCGTCGACTTACCCGGGTCAGGCTGGGGGTGGGTACCCACCGCCGTCGTATGGAGGCCCGCCGCCTCCGCCTGGTCCACCGGGTGGGTTTGGATTCCCTGCGCCGGATATGCCGCCGGGGCCAGATATGCCGGGTCCGGGAGGCCCGCATGGGCATGGGCATGGGCACCACCATCCGCATCATCCGCCTCCGGGAGGATACCAGGGCGATCGACCTTTCGGGTGGTGAGCTCCAGAAGATTGCATGGGCGACCCAGAAGAACGCTGCGTGTGTAGGTTATGGATGCTGAACGGATCCTGAGAGGCGAGGGGTTCCCTCTTGTTTATCGGTAACGATATGTCGCGGTGACAGTGACGAGCATGTAGGAAGCGGTTGTAGTCGAAGAGTCAGACGTACCCGCGTATCGAACACGTACGCCCTTTGTATCCTCAAGTGCTTGCAATAGTTGTACAGCATCAATATCGTAAACTACATCGAGACGCGGCATGGAACAACCCGGAGTAACAGCCCGGAAGGACACTGATGGCAGGGCACGACGCCTATTCGAAGATGTCAGTCGCGTACCGACCCTGGATAGCTCGCTCGAACAGCCTCGCAGCCTCGTCGTCGGAACAGCCCCGGGACTCTTTGATCAGCTCCGTGAGCACCTTCTTGATGCCCTGCGCCATTTTGCCTGAGCCGCATGTGAAGAGCTGCAATCCCGGTGAGTGTGAGTACTACAAGTAAAGCAAGTGATGCACGTACTCTGGCATTTTGTTGGTCGTAGGCTTGCTTGACGAGCTCCCGGTCATGCCAGACACGGCTAGGAGACATTGTATGTCAGACCATCTTTCTCAAGCGGGCGCAGACAAGAGGAAAACGGACTCTTGCACGTATTTGCAGCCAAGCGACTTCTCAGGACAGCGCGAGAACGCCGGACGCACGTCGACGATCCCGAGCTCCTGCCACTCCTTCAGGTCCGAGTCACTATACAAGTAGTCCTCCTCCGGCGCCCGACACCCAAAGAACAGCGTGGACTTCGCAACGTCCCTCCCCGCCTTCTTCTGCACCGCCCGCTCTTGCAGGAACCCACGCATGGGCGACAGACCAGACCCCGCGGCGAACATGATCATCGGGACGCCAACGTCCTCCGGGGGATGGAACATCGCCGAGGACGCGCGCACCGCCAGCTGCACCATGTCCCCTGGGCGGAGACCCGCGAGGAACGTCGATGCGACCCCGAGGAACGGGTGCGCCTTGCCAGAGAGCGCCGGGGTCTCGACGACGCTGACCGTGAGCGAGGGGCGCTGCGGGTCGTGCAGCGGAGAGGAGGAGATGGAGTATTGCCGGACGCGCATGGGCGGGAGCATCTCGAGGAAGGTAGAGAAGGGCAGGTTGAGGTCCGGGTGGTCTTCGAGGATGTCGAGGACGCTGAGACGCTTGGCCATGACTTTGTCTGCGTATGACGATGCGAGGTCTTCCAGAGAGGATCTAGTGGCTTCAGAGGAGTTCGTGGAGAGGAGGACACGCAGGTCGCGAGAGGTGGCAGGCTGGGAGATCTCGACGTAGCTGGCGAGCAGGGAGAAGATGCTGATGGGCTTATCGACCGGAAGCGATGTCGGACCTTCCGCTGACAAGACGATCTGCTGCTCTGGTGACAGCGCGAAACGCGAGATCACCCTATGAATGTCGCGAGCCGGATTGTGGGGCAGTCTGTAACGGTGGTGAGGAAAGGTTCAAGCTGGGTACGTTGGAAACTTCATACATTGCGAGATAGTCTCCGGCGCGGTACGTCATATGTTCTGGGAGTTGGAACTCTACACTCATTGTCAGCTTTCCCCGGAGAACACGCCGAGACCAGCTCAAACCTACCAATATGCCTCTTCGCAGGCGCATTGGGCGACGTGAGCAGGCGATTCTCTACCACGCGTCCCAGGTCCGTATCGGGCTGTCGGAGGACTGAGGCCCTGGAGATGCCAGAGTCTACATTCTTCAGGGAGAGCCCGTTGATATGTGATGTCTTTTCTTCAACAACCTCGATATCATATTCCTGAACGATGTGTCAGAGCAACCCGGTAAATCAGGCATTCATGACTCACAGAAGCAAGTGTCTTCCAGAGTTGCGCCTCCCACTCATCGAAGACTTGGAAAAACTCTGCGGCCTGGGCGTCCCCGGCTCCGCGTTCCTGCAATCTACGACCCCCGCGTTCATGCAGAAGGTCGTCAACCAGTCTGGGCACCTTCTGGTACGTCCGTACCCAGTCTCGGTTGCCACAGCCAAATACCGCATATTTGGCCCCCGCGATCTCGTCGCCTGTCAGGTTCTGCAGCCATTCGACGAAGTGCGCGGCGTTATCTGCAGGCTCGCCTTCGAAGGACGCGGTCACGATGACAACGGGGCCATCAATGGGAACGCGCCCCACGAACGAGTCCAACGTCCCGAGGATGGCCTTGAAACCTACATGCAAGTCAATTTGGTTGACGTAGTGATGATGCAGGCGGCATCGTCAGAGAAGCTTACCATGAGAAGGCGCATCGCTCGCGATCCTCTGTGCGAACGTCTGTGATGTACCCGTATTCGAGCCGTATAGAATATATAGCTCCTGCTTGGGCTCAATTTTCGCATTTCCGTTCTGCTTCCCCGCATCGGACGTTTTGATTGCACCGTTGAGCGTTGACGAGCGAGAAGGGGCAGTGGGTATGGTCGAGCGCTTGCGCGGGATGGCGTGGATGTAGAACCCTTTGGGCTTGATGGTCATGCTTTGCTTGAGCTCCAAGGTGTAGGACGGATCATGCATGACGATGTCGAACTTTTGTATAGCAGAAGCAAGGGCGATGTGTGCTTCTTGCCATGCAAATGGCCTGCCCTGTGGACTAACGCTTGAACACCGGCCTGGCAAACGAGAATGGATGGCTTCTGCACTTACAATGCAGGCGCGCATGCCATAGCCGAATGGTTGCCAAGCGTTCGGCTTTGCACAGAGTCAGTATCGAGTGATTGTGGGAAGCAAGAGCAGGCGTACAGGCAGTTTCTCGAAGTTCCCTCCGTACAAACGCTCGGGCTTGTATTCTCGGGCCTACCAATCGTCAGGTTGTCCCGCAGCGTTGCTTGTACAAAAGACCGATTACTCACATCCTCACCCCATACCTTCGGATCTGTCTGGCACTTGGCGGTGATGATCCCAATGACTGAATCCTTCGGGATGGCGTATTTGCCATCCCCGATCGTCGTGTCTTCGATGGAACGAACAACGCGCATCGTGGCCGGAGGGCTGAGTCGCAGGGCCTCTCTCAAGCACGCGGAGGTGTACTTGAGCTTGCCGATGTGTTCGAGTTGGATAGGCTCCTCGCCGAGAACGTCGTCCACTTCCTCGCGGAGCTTGCGCAACGCTTCGGGGTTCTTGCAAAGATAGTAGAGGGTGAATGCCAGGAGACCTATTGGGTCTCAGGGATCTGTTAGGGTGAAGCTGACCGGAATGGACCATACCTGAAGTGGTTTCGTGCCCTATAGCGTGTAATCGTATGAGAAACATCTACTGCTCAAGCTCGAATATAACACGCACCAGCAATGAGGAAGGTCAATAGCTATGGCATCGTTTCAGGATCAATGAGGATGCATTGTAAATAGGGCGCAGGCTCACGTTCTGCCGAATGCTCTCATCAGACATGCGCTTGCCGGTCTTGTGGTCTACGCCCTCCAGCATGATACTGAGTAAGTCCTGCTTTTCCGACGGATTCTTCTTGTGCTCCTCTATCACTGGAATGTAGGAATCAGCATGCTGGAATCCTAATGTGACGTCCTAGTGGTCGTCAGGATATACTGACATTGATCGACGAGCTCGTTCATGATCTTCATGTCGGCCTCGTACTTCGCGCTAGAGCCGCGCATGATAGTGTTCATGATCGGAGGCCGGTTTGCCCGGTTCGCGCTCTCGGTAAGGAAGTCTGCCATAGCCTGCACAAAGGGATGAGATTGTTCCTGCGCGCACTCGCTGTTCAGTGTATGTCTCCACGGGTCATTTCATTCATCACGCACGGAGTAGAAAGTGTTCAACCTAACAATGATGTTCTGTCAGTCAAATCATCTCACAGATGTGGGCAATAGACCGACCGGTAACCCATCGCACAAAGAGTGATGGTATCGAATGCAAGCCGCGTAAAGTCCTCGCATGGGTCTATGACATGTCGAGGGCCAAATCTGGCGCATACATATGGCAGTTAGGACCTCTGTGTTGCTTCTCATGTCTCAACGTCGTTATAGCAAAATGGGACATACCTCTCCCACTTGGTTAACATTTGTGACGCGATATCGACCATGTCAGGGAACATATCGCGCACTTTCGCGGTGCTGAAGGCGGGCATCAACAGGCGGTCTACCCAGAGCCACGATCGTTGTACTGTCAGCTCGTTTTCGAGGGTTTCTTGTACAGCATACTCACGCGCGATGCCCCAGTTTTCCTCCCCTGGATAGGCCTGAGGTCGAATATATCAGCTAAACGCTCGAATCACCGATGGATTGCAAGAGGACCCACACTGAAGAGGGCGTCGCCCATACCGTTGCGTACTTGTTCGAGCGCGCCGACTACTGTCTTTTGGAAACGTTTATCATTCGACAGTTCGTTCAGCAGCTCATAGGATGCCACTATAATGCTCTGTCTCGCTATAATAGAGCAAACGTATCAGAAGCTGAATTTGACGCATATACTAGCCGCCACTCACTGATGAGGTTCAGCTTGTAGATCTCTCCATACTGGTCTGCGAGCAGGTCGAAACTGCGCTGCGGGATGTCCCTGTCCAGCTGTGTGATATGACCCAAGAACGGGAGCGCAGGCGGGGATGGAATCGGGGTGGTCATAGTAGTCGTCGATGATAGTGCTGGCAATAGTCTTGCTGAGGGGTGTGGCAATTTAAGGTGTTCGTGTGCCTGTGGGACGTCTTCTCACTGACCCGTCAGTGATATACAGACCTGGATTCGAGAAGCTGTTGAAGGTGATGTTGCGACGGCTGGCCTTCTTCTGTCAAGCTCGGGCGCAGCGTCTCGCCGGTCACGTATGTATGCAATGGGTGCTCCTCGATGTCAACCCACGTCTTTAAACCACCCAGAGGAGTATGATCCCCGTCTCGAGAAGGCTCATCAAGTGATGCCCGCTGGTGAGACTCGCAGGTTTGGCATCCACCTCCGTGTCGCAGCCGTGCATGGTAAGCTGCGCAAAGGCGATCGTCGACCCTCGGCACTCATCAAGAGACGTACGAGGCGCTGCACAGTGCATCGATATTCGACATCCGACTGATGAACGGGGTCGAAGCGGTGATGGACGCAAGATGGACTCGGACATCGACGTCGGGCGCAGCGCGCAAGACACTCCGGGCGGCAATATTGATGCACTGTGGGTGCCAACTCCCCTGTCTGCAAATAGACGAGCCCGTGTCTGCTTGATTTTACTGTGTACATCTCGAAGTGGTTGAGTGCAGGGGTGAGTTCACGCCCCAAAATTTTAGCTGTGAGATCAAACGAGACAATGAGGTGCGGCCCTTTGCAAGGATGCATAAAATGCACGACGAACTAGCATATTTGACGGATGAGACGATCCGCAGTGTCAAAAGGGTGGTTGAATTTCAAGGCGCAGCGAAAGTAGGCATGTCATCCTGTGATTGATCCACAACAGCGCCGTACAAGCACAGCCCAAGAAGCCCAGGAGTAAACAAGCGAACATCCTCGTAGATGAGATTACGTAGGGGTATCTAAATAGTGTATAAAGCAACGAGAGGTCTATGATATGTGCACGGCAGCACGCACGGCGGCGTGTCGATCAGTTTTGCGCCGGTTTCCTGGCAACCACCAAGTACATAGGCGTGAAAAGCTATGAGTGAAGGGAAAGATATATGGGTTAGCACCCACTGCTCCTCTGCTTGAAGGGAGCAATTGACACGCACCTTTTCGCGGCCGCTCTTAACGAGCGCGTCGGCGGCGATCTTCAACGTCTCGCCAACTTCCCAAGTGCCCTTGGGTACGATCCCGAGCTTCTCGATGAACCAGAGGCCGTGGTGCGTTACGAACTTGCCGCTGCTGCTCATCCGCCAAACGGTGAACACGTCCCACAGCGTCTGAGCCTTGCGAATGTCACCCTCGAGCGGGTAATACCACGGGATGGGGTCCGGCCGCTCCGCAAGGTCCTCCTCGTGCTCGATCTCGAAGCCGACATTGAGGATCGCCTGGCGAGCCTTGGCAAGCGGGCGCATTTCAGGAATGCCGTTACCGATCTCGATGCCGTGCGCGACCTCCTTGTGCTCAGGAATAGAGGGGTCCCACCGGTCTGTCATGCACCATTCATAGACACCGAACTGGCCACCAATGTCAGCATCATCCAAGACACGGACACGGACCGGGAGAAAAGAGACTTACAATACCTCCGGGCTTGAGGACCTTCTGGATCTCGCCATACACACCCTCCCACGACGGCGCGTGGACGGTCGCCTCGATCGCGTATACCGCATCGAACGAGTTCTCGCCGAACTTCTCAGCGAGCTTCATGAAGTCGCCGACGGTGTACGTGACCTGATTCTCGAGACCCGCCTTCTTGGTGAGCTTGCGCGCGCGGCCGACCTGGAATTCGTTGTTGTTCAAGCCGACGATCTGGACGTCCGCGAACTGCGCGATTTCACGAGCAGGGCCGCCGATACCACAGCCGACATCGAGCACGCGCATGCCGGGCTTGAGGTTCATCTTGAAGGCGAGGTAGTGCTCGTGCCTCGCGAGGGCCTGGTAGAAGCCCTCACCACGGTAGTACCGCGAGAAGTGGAAGGAAGTTCCCCAGCCATACTCGTAAAGGCCCGTCGCGCCGTCGTAGTACCCTGTGTGGGTGACGCGTAAACGCCAGCACATCAACTGATAACTAAAAGCAGCAACGCACCGTTGATCACGTCGACGTAGTTCTCCAGACGGTTCTCGGTGTCCTGAGTATCCTCCTTGCTCATATCCTTCTGCCAGAACGCAGTGTAGTTCTCGATGCGCCGGCCGACACGTCCGTCGGCATGGGCGGTACTCTCGTTAGCGACGGGAGACATCTGGCCTACACGGTAGCAGAAAACAGGTTAGACGCGAGTCGGGACAGATCATATCAACAAATAAACACGCACAGCGCACAGCAAGGAGGTGGAGGGAAGGAAAGGAGTGTGGGTAATGAACGTGAGGGAGATGGGTCGACTTTTATGTAGACGCGCGCGTTTGGGCGGACAATGTACTAAGCGCCCATCGCACCGCACGACTTTTGCTTTTTGCTTTCCAGCCAATCAGCACGCGCCGCTGTCTGCCGCTCCCCGCACTGGCGGATGTTTACCTCCGTTCGCGGTCAACCAAATTCCGTGAGCGGGCCTGTGTGTGCCTAAGTAGCTGCACCATCTATCTCAGAATTAACGCAATGCTGCTATAACGCAACAGATGCATTGGCGGGAGGAAACCATACTGTTCGGGCCCCGGCTTCCGGGTACATACACGCTCGTATACTAGTACAGCAATCCACAGAGTTGCTCAGACCACGGCCTGAAAAGCACCACGCTCGCGCAGCAAGGTCACAGCGACCTCGACGTCGCCCTCCATGTCATGGTGCCACACAGGGGGGTAGGCACGCGCCAAGTCCTCCCCGACGCGATCCCAATCCTGCCCGTGCGGCCCGTGGCCCTCGTAGATGCGTCCCGTGTTGCGGCTTCGCTCCCACACCATCTGAGCGCGGGGGTGGCGCAGCTGGGAGTAGACCTGGAGGACATCCTGTTGTGGTATGCCAGTGCGTCAGCGAAGATCAGGCGCAACAACGTCACAAGGGCAGGCCGGCTTGCCTCGAGATGGTCGGCGGTAGTCTCAGGGTGGCTGAGGAGACGAGCCAGGAAATACGCGTCCTCGATACCCTGGCCAGCTCCCGCGCCCAAGTGGGGCAACATGCCATGAGCCTTCAAGAGGTGAGAAGAGTCAGAGGTTTTCCCAGTATCGAAAGTGAACAACGCACAGCGTCTCCAAGCAGCACCACCTGTCCTTTGGCGTAGTTCTTCAGCGGGGGATGGACGACGTTGATGATCCATTTGCTTGGCTTCTCCGGCATGTTGTCCAGCAAGATGGCGATGTCGGGGCCCCACCCTTCATATACTTTCTTGACCTCCTCGCGAGTGACGTATTCGACTGTCGGTGAACCCTCTGGCAGCTTCTCTGCGCCTATCGGTATGTCGTACCTAGCAGCAAATGCTACAACATTGATCTGAGGATGGGTGGCAGAGTATCAACAGGAATCCTGGCGCAAGCTATTGGTACAACGCACAGTCTCGTTGTTGTTGATAGGAAATATGATGAAGTGCTTCACATAGTTCCGTGTCAGTGACAATTCGAACTAATGTTGAGAGCTGTGGCACCTTGTCAGGGCCCATGAAGCACGTCGGAGCTTCCGTCAGATCCGTCTTCATGCCCGCAGCCTTCAGCTTGTCGTACGGAATCAGGGCTCTGTATGCGACCGTGTTGCTGAACGAAAGCCGATCGTCGCTGCCTCCAAGGACATATTTCCTCACGGAGCTCTTGATACCGTCGGCCCCGAGGACGACGTCGGCTTCATGCGTAGTGCCGTCCAGGAAGTGCAGCACAACGCGCTTTGGGTTTGTCGGAGAATCGGTGACGGACACGCACCGCTTGTGGAAGTGCGCTATGGCGGGATCGACGGAGCTCACGAGACCGTCGAGGAAGGTTGCCCTAAATAGTCGTATCAGCTTCGCAGAACATTGTCGACATACATCAGCGACCGTGCGCAAGGAGGCACATACCTGTGAATGAACAGTTGTGCATCATCGGGATCTCTAGTCGGTATCTACTCGGTAGCACGATTCGCTCAGAGCGCAAAGTCATGCTGAGGAGAGACACGTACCCTATAGACAGCACGGTGGTCTCCGACGCCGGGACGGAATATAAATCCGGTAGTCTTAAGTTCATCGGGTCCAGTGCGCTGCAGGATGGAGTCCAATACACCTATCTCCTGAAGAAGGCGCGCAGCGTTCGGTCCTGAATAGCATGATTGAGGACGTCAAAGACAACTTCCCGCCCAAAGGCAGCGCCTGACGTACCAATACCAATACCGGCGCCGATTTCACCAAAGGCAGCCTAAACGACAACAAGATAGAACCTCAGGTCAGCTGGGGGCCATCTATCAAGAAGCTGGTGAAACGTACCGCTGCTTCGAAGACCTTCACAGACACGCCTGCCTTCTGAAGAGCGGCCGCGCAGGTGAGTCCGACGACACCGCCACCGACGATGGCAACTTCGAAATCTTTGCGAGCTTGAGCGGTCATACTTGTACCTAATACTGCGTCGTCCGAGGCTGTATGAGTTCTATCCACCCGCTAGAGGATGCCTCTTATATAGCTTAAGGTCACCATGGCCATGAACTTCATGAGTTCACCTGGAAATCAGACGCACATAGAGTATACCGTGCGGCCCTCAGCAACGATGAGAAGACAGCCGCGGATGCCGGCCTTGCAAGCAGGAGAGTGGTGCCGGCTGTCGATTCTCAGGCGAGCACATGTGTCAGCTGCCCCTAGTGCGTGAGCAAGGAGACGGCGATGACTCAGGCAGAATTCTATCAATCTTCCACAGAGAACCATGGCGAAAGCCATTCCTTGCCTTAGGCTGTACGGTCCGCCATGGTCGACCGCGCAGATGCGAGGAGCGTGCGAAGCTCGGTCCTGGGCGGGTAGGTACCTGCCTGTGCGATGCAGCTGGCTCGCGGTCGACGTCATGTTGCGGCGATGCGACACGCACTTCTTGATACCCGTCCAATGGCCGAGATAGAGACCCGTGGTGCATGAATTTGTCGAGATGGACGATGTCTATTGTCAGCTCTCAATTTAGCGAGAGCGGTGCACTGTACAGCGTAAATCAGCACCAGCTGCATGCCTCAGAACCGCCAGTCAAAACCTGTAAGCACTGTCAGCTGCATTACGCGCACCTGTCCGACTGACTTATGCATGACGCTGGGCCAGCTCTATCCACACCTGATGCGAGCCGTCGGTGGCCGTACTTGCATGATCTGCACTACGACCCCAGAGGTAGGACCAAATCCTCACTGGCACGCGTTCGAAGGGGCTGCAACGTGAATAGCGGAGTGCGAGCAATCTGATAAGAGAACCTGGCTAAGGGTCATTATGAGTATCTGGTCCCACCCGTCCCTTTCTCTGCACTGCTCAGGAGGAACACAAGGACCGTCAAAGTTGCAGTGTTACGATGACATCAACAACGCGGCGGCAGCGTAGCTACAGGTCCTGTGGGTGATTATGACGCGACTCGTCAGGCCACTGGCAGCTACGAGCATTAATGCAAACCTCGGGTCTGTTGCACAGCCTGCATATACTTTTGAGCACGCGGAAGTGCTAGATGGAGAGACAATGGACTCACGGTGTTTCGATGTCTGCGGGGATATGCACATGGGTACCATGCAAGGGTTGCTTCCTGATAGGCGATGAGCTAGTTCTGGCTGCACGCGTCCAGCTGACCGTCCCACCGTGATGACCATAGGGTATATAGCAGCGAACACCTTGGCCTAGCTATAGGGTATCGCTACACCCCATTCGTGCTCATGGGTCACAATCATACATGCACGAGCCCTGATGTCAGGTCTAGTCGCACTTTCGCCTAGCGTCTTGCCTCCCCTGTTCGAGGTCAATTGATCAAGCTTAAGTGCGGTGAGCTACAATCTGACTCTCGCCGCCGAGGCTCACCAACGCCCGGCATTAGGAAGAACGGTGGTGGCGACCTCATGCGACCTCGTGGCGAGATGCTACGCTATACATGGGAAGACAAGATCGTTGGGTCAATGTTTTAGGGGAGCGAAGACGAACTCTGCATCAAGGTCGAGGTCAAGATGTGCAAAAACCGGAGCGCCGGACCGCGTCCAATGAAATGTCACCGTCCGGAGACTGAGGCCTGAGGATGTGGCGCCCCGCAACCCTCCCCTCTTTCCACCTTCTGCCCACACCTTTTGCTGCGCGAACTTGAAGGCGCTGTCACGTTGACATTGTGGTACAGTGCCTGCATTTTGTTGACGTTGACCGCGCGAGCTACGATGAACTGGGTCTTCACAGGGAATATCCTGCAGTCCGCGCACGTCGAACATACCATGATTGAGGATACACTTATATGAGGCGACGACTATGCACAGGGCTTACTATACAGGCCCATCCGCTACAAAATCATTCGAAGAGGAGCCCCGTCTCAGGAACGATCATGGTTAGTTATGCGGGGCTCGGTGGTTCCCGAAGCACGAATGATCATTTCAGGACACGGTCAAATGACCCTCGCGCGCACCGTCTGCCGACATGCGGGCGCCCGCTCGCCTTCCCAGCTGACTGGAGTCACTGGTGAATTGAGCCTCCATTGGAGCGCAATATTTATAGCGGGCAACGGCTTCGCTTCCAGCGAGCGGGACGCGCTGCTCGTTCTCTCTCCTTCCTCACCGTCTACCGCGTCGACTGTGCCACCATGTCCGTCGAGAAGCACACATCGTCGTTTGACGAGAAGGCCCCCAGCGTCGACCGCGATGTCGTCGTGGAGGCCGAGCCGGTGTCTCCATCCGTGGAAGAGAAGAGACTTGTCCGAAAATTGGACTGGCGCATCATGCCCATCGCCTGTATAATGTACCTCTTCGCCTGTACGTGCACCGCTTCCCTATTCGACCCTCACGAGTCATGACTCACATCCACTCGCAGACTTGGACAGGACGAACCTGGGCAATGCACGTCTGCAGGGCCTCCCGCAAGATACCTTACATGGGGACCCAACTGGCGTTCTATTCGACTGGGTGAACTCCGTCTTCTTCTTCTCATATGTGAGTCTTCCTTGTTCAAGTTGAATAACACAGCGGGCAAGGACCGATGTTTGAGACGAAAACTTGCCAGAAATATGACAGGTCAAGAAAACCTGTTGTAGGCATGTGCTGAATGAGGAATAT